>WTXC01000459.1:0-12971 GCA_022496195.1 Lactifluus subvellereus | reverse complement strand
ATGCCAGGAAACTAAAGCGCGCACCACCCAAACCAAGGCAGCACTGTTTCCGCTAGACGTCCCAGCGGAAGAGGGTCCATTTCAAAGTGTCTCTATGGACCTAATCACAGACCTCCCCCCTTCATCAGGACACAATGCAATCCTTACCATTGTGGATCAGGGGTGCTCTAAAGCTGCACGATTCCTCCCCTGCTCGACTACTATCACGGGGGAAGGGGTGGCCACCCTTTACTTCCGCCACATTCTGCCCTGGTTCGGACTACCCAGGCGCATCATCTCAGACCGCGACCCCAGATTTACGTCGCACTTCGCGCGCGCCCTGACCAAAAGTGTTCATGCAAAGCAAAATATTAGCACCACCTTCCACCCCAGGACAGATGGACAGAGCAAACGTGCGAACCAACAAGTAGAGCAGTACCTACGCCTATGGGTTCCAGACCAACAAGATCAATGGGCCTATTACCTACCAATGGCAGAGTTTGTCTACAACTCTTGGCCCCATGATCGCTCAAAACTCACCGCACATGAGCTACTCTTCGGTTACCAGCCCCAATGCACGATTGACAATGACCCAACGCACCCCCCTGCGGTCCAAGACCGCCTTACACACATCAAAGATGCGAGACAGCGTGCACAAATGCTCTTGAATATGCCACCAAAGACAGTAGTACCACGGTTTCAGAAGGATCAAAAGGTCTGGCTCGAAGGACGCCACATCAAAACCTATTATCCCAGTATAAGCTGGCGCCCAAACGCTTCGGCCCATTCATAATCACATCAGTCATCTCCCCTGTGGCTTACCAACTGGAATTGCCACCATCATGGACGATTCATAATGTGTTTCATGTCGATCTTTTGACGCCTTACCAAGAAACAGGCGCCCATGGACCTAATTTTACACGCCCCCCACCTGAAATCATCGAAGGAGAACCCCAATGGGAAGTAGAACGCATCATGAGTGAACGACATTACGGCAGGAAACGCGTACACCAGTACCTGATCAAGTGGAAAGACTACCCACATGCTGACAATACATGGGAACCAGCTTCACAAGTGTTTGCGCCAGACTTAATCGAGGAGTTCCATCAAAGAACCAAACCGCATCGGGGCGATGCGAGACCTAAGAAGGGGGTAACACATGGAAGGGAGGGACACCTACGCGTCTTTTCCCCACTCACACAAGGAGCACCTAACCCAACCGCAGGCTCACACCTATCAGTGTCCAGTTCTGAGAGTCTGCCAACGTTCTCGCCACCCTCAGAACTAAAGAGTGACTCAGGACCAGAGACGTCGCTTGCCACGTTCATAGCATCGTCAACGTTGCCTCTCCCAGACTACCCTGAGACTTGCTACCAGTCCTGCACACCACCAACCACAGCACAACTAGCGCTATTCCGGAACAGGATGGCGCGTAACAAGACAGCATATAAGACCACTCGGAAACACCCTAATTCTTTCCAAGCAACTTACTCCCCCCAGTTCCTTGCCGCTGTGGCCTCTATACATCCCTCAGTTTTTCGATTCTCAGCCCCTCCCCATTACGCTCCAAGCTCTACACACGCTGCAGCTCGTCATCCTCGTCGCCCTCGTCCTGCTTACATGTCCTCCTCCTCTGTGGCTTCCTCCATGCCCGGCTCCCCCATCTATAAAGGGGACTACTCCTCCTTCTTCGCCGACGACAACCAGACCATACCGCCTCTGTCTCCACCACCGGCGTCCCCCCTCTCAGACGTAGACCTCCCCCATGTTGACAACCTTGACCTCCTAGCCGCGTCCCCCATGACAACATCAATGCCCTCCGATGAGGCAATGCCAGCCTCCCCCTTCGGCGAGGCAGGCCCCTCCTTTACTGTTGATATGAGGGGCGCCCGGACTGGCGAGGAGATCATCAGACGCCTCAATGCCACGGTAGCGGAGGTAATTGACACCTAGATGACGATGAAACCCGCGGCGTTGTGGTAGACGCGGTAGCCTCCCTACGCGATGAGGTGGAGAGGAAAGGCCATGGGGAAGTACGTGACTGGGAGAACACCCCACCAACAGGTTGGAACGCCCTAGCTGCCATGGACGTGGGAGTGGCCACCGAAGGAGCGGTGGAGGCTGACCATCCAGGGCATCCCTACCATGTTAACACCCCTACATCTCCCTGGTACTTCACGACCCGCATCCAAGACGGCTCGGGAGTGCATGTCATCCCCAAGTACGTGGCATTCATGTATGGAGCCAAGGACCCTGTCATCCTGGCAACCATGGGGCGCCACAAAATCATCTTCACCTTCGCCCTCTACGCACGCCCAGTCGCATCAAACTCCTGGTGCCCTCTCCCCCGTCTCACGCCACGACAGCTCTCCATCCTCTCTGATGAAGGAGGGGACACAGGCCAATTCTACAAGCATGTGGATGACGGGCTCAAGGCCTTGGGGGACCCATATCTCATCGGCGAAGTGGAATGCCTACGCTCCGCGGAGATGGGGATAGAAGCACACGCCCAGGAGATGGACCTGGAGAAGCGTCGCCTTGCCGAGGCCAAACGGCTCGCCAATTACCATGCGAGAAGGCTAGGCCATTATCGGGACCTCCGTCACCAAGTGGTGACACGCCTCTCTGCCGCGGACGCTTACAACGTCCTCTACCCCTTCCTCACCTCTGCGCACGCCCCCCTAGACACGCCTGAGGACCAGGTCCTCAACTATTGCCCCTCTCCAGCTCTGCATGAAGCCCTGAGGAAGGCCGGCCAAGGGTACACTCAACGCCCAGAAGAGCTGACGCTCTCCACGCGCGTCTTTGGCCGACCCCCTCCCCCTTCCTCCTACTCCCTCGTAGCCCGCCTTGCCAGAGAAGGCCCCGTCCTTGCCGCAGAGTACAATGCCGACGCCATGGACGCTTATGACTGGACAGAGAACGCCAGCGACTGAGGTCAGTCACAGACTCTAAGAAGGGGGTAATGTCACGTTTGTGCATGCCGAGATCGGACTCTGCTCTAGGTGTGCACAAGGGGGTCATGTACGCTTTATTTTCCACTTATCCCACTCCTCCCGCGTTGCGTTTATGGACTGCCAGGCCCCTAGGGCCTGAGACTCTGCTTGAGGCCATGACTTGGCCGCTTTCGCTTACATCATGTTTACCTTCCTATTATAGTAGGTGTTCCCACGCTTCGCCCCCGGTGCGCATTCCACTAGTGCTACATTTGCTCACCTCTGCGCATGCGCTGCCTTGGCACCTACTGACTCATACTGTACAAATATGACTCACGTATCGGGCTGCTTACTGTACGATGACTCGAGGCTTACTGTGTCCGCTTACTAGTGTCCTAGGGACACTATGACTCGACCTGACTCATCTCCCCAATGTACTTATATCGCGTTGTATCGCCTTAGAGCAGACCCTAAGTCTGTTCTCTTGTAATCTCAGCCAAGTCAACTATCTTCAGGCCTTTACTTGTGAACCACCGCTCCTCTGGCTTATTGCCAGACTTCGCGTCGCTTGCACAAGTGTCACTAGCGTATGGTCAAAGGACTTAAGATCAAACGCCATCTTAGCTCCCCAGCGAGAGCTCGTTATCAGGACTTAGGACCCTCACGTCCAAGATCCCCTACTCCCCCGCCGTCGTCGCCACTGCCGCCTCCTACACCAGTGGAGGTACGCCCAGAGTCTGGGCGTGACAGAAAGAGGCTTGAGTGCAAGTCGCAGGTCCTCTACCTCTTTGAGGACCCTTTTAATGTACTGAGCCCAGCACAGGAATACCTTGTGCCTCCTATTGAAAGCATTCCTATAGTTACAAACAGGAGTATAGAACCAACTCATAGCATGTATATTGTTCATGCAGTAAATGTATATGCTGATTTCTGTGACCAATACCTACGTGTCATACTTGTATGTCACAGTGCCTCTGCACCCAGTCGTAGTCCACCTATGACGTCCATGTTTGAGTTACAACGCCCTGCTCTACTATAGCCGCTTCAGGCATTTTTGTGACTAATTGATTTTGGTTCTGATGGCTTTCAGACAAGATCCATGCATGTGCACAGCAATGATTCTCTTGTGGATGCACCAATTGGGTAGGATGCCCAGGCCAGCTGGCATCAATCAGCTGCGAGCACAGCAAGAGCCAGTTCACAAATCACTTGCACGGGTAGTATGGATGTCAACACCATCCTGTATGCAGGGAAACCCTACAAGAATGCTCAGCTGTGCCTCATATGTCTACGGGAGGGACTGCAGCAGAACAAGATGGAGTGTGCTTGTTTGTGATTGCAAGTCAGTCAGCCCATCATTTCGTAAGTCATGAGGAGAGGACAACACACCCATGAGCCATGCCTGTCACTGACAATGGTGAGCGGGACATCATTGAATGGGAAGCTGGCCAGGCACGGCCCCCACTCAACGCTGTTGTGCTACAGCGTGAGCAGCTCGCTGTAGAGCATTATTGTCATCATCCCACCGCCCACGAGCTCATTCACTTTTGATCAGCAGCTCTACATTCACTCTTAGCCAGAGCACCAGTGAGTATGTTGCGATTGTGATTTGTGACCCAGAAAGGCAAAGAAAAACATGAGGGTGGACATCAACAAAGGCGAACCTCTCGGGCTTGAGGAACCTCGAGCATGCCCTTAATGGGCCACGGAGGCCAGACACTGGCACACACGGGATAGTCACGGCGCGGCTGGTGCCGAGAAACCACCTGACTCGGATGTGATGATGATGCTTCTGAGGCCGTGTCTGGCTCTGGCTGTGTGTCTGTATTCTATATCGAGTATAATTACACGACTGTCCGCAAGGCTGTGTGTGCTCTGCGTTGGTTCGGCGTTCAACGCTAACCCTCAACCCATCACCCTTCTCCACCCAACGAACAACTTATTCCTCACTGCGACTCAGCTCCTCCCAACTGCCAGTGCTATCCAGATGGCTTCTACGAGCAACCAGGCTGCCGATCCTTCGATTTCCAATTTTTCCTCAATATTCGAGACTGCCACAAAGGAGTACAAAAAGCTGACCAAGAAGGATCTACACAACCATCCATTCGCTACCCAGTTTGATAGATGCGACTCTCCTGGCGCTGTCTTAGGCATATTTCAGAACGAAGCCCAGGCCTTTGATCGACTCTGCAACGGCGACGAGAGATTGATGAAGTGGTTGAGTCCCACAATCCATATCCTCTTCACGTTTTCAGCAACACTTGGAGAAGGTATCGGGCTGGTGAGCTTTAAAACGTCCCTCCCTTCCGCATCGTTGTGTCCCAACACGTTTTTCTCAGCCATTCCCTCCTGCAAAAACGATATTTACTGGAATTGGTGTTCTCCTCAGCGTAAGTTGCTTCCAAAATTTGTGGCGTACCTCCGCTTCACACATTCAACTCAGGTGGCAAAGGATGTTGTCGCGAACCATGACACGCTCGTGAATCTCTTCGAGCGTATTCAGTTTTTCCTCCAACGTCTCGACATATATATTGGGATGCAACTCACGATCGAAATGAAGGATGTACTCGGGAAGATTATGGCACAAGTGCTCTCGATTCTTGCGCTTTCTACGAAGGAGATGACCCAGGGGCGAATCAGTGAGCCGATTGATTCGATCTATGTTTCCCGACTAACTTCTGGGTAGAGAAATACATGAAGAGCTTGCTGGGACTCGGAAAGACGGACGTTCAGGATGCTCTACAGCGGTTGGACATGCTCACGAGGGAGGAGAATGGAATGGCGGTGGCAAGAAACTTGGAGATCACACACAAGGTGGATGGCAATGTGGAGGTTATTGAGCAAGTCACACGCAGCGTTGATCAGAACGTGAAGATTATAATGGACGGTACGCAAACTTCTTTTACCTTCTTCATGCCCGTGTCGACCAATTTTCCCATTGTGTCAAACAGCAACGAACGAACTAAGACGTATGTTACTCTCTGACGCCGCCACTATCGATTCTCAATGCTGAGATGTGCTCACAGAGAACCAGTCACGCGAGAAGCTTCGAACATGGCTCGCTCCTCCAAATCCTTCAATAAATCATAATATCGCATGCGATATTCAACACGACGGGTCCGCAACATGGTTTATCCAAGGGAGCAGATTCGAAGAATGGAAGATGGATGGTTCCCTCTTGTGGATCCGTGGCAATCGTACGCGTCCTGCTCAGTTCTGCCATAACTATTAACCAATTCCTCGACTGGTCAGCGGGATCTGGAAAGAGCATCCTTTGGTATGCGGTTACCCACTGGTCCAACGATAATAAACTCATATTGTTTATAAGCTCTGCGATCATCGAGGACATCAAACGGATGCAAAAGGCCAGATCAGCCTTGTTAGGGTACTACTATTTTGACTTTAAGGATGTCTCAAAGCGAGACCTCCGGGGCCTCCTCTGCTCTCTTCTCACTCAGCTCTGTAAAGAGTCTGACCGTTGCTGGGACGTTCTTTCTGAACTATACACCACGTGTGGTGATGGCTCGGAACAGCCGAGCGAAACTGCGCTAGCACGATGTCTAAGAAAAATGTTCGAACTCCCTGGACAAGTGCCCATTTATATTGTCGTGGACGCAATAGATGAATGCCCAAATAACACGGGAACGCCATCTCCTCGCGAAAAGGTCTTGCGTTTCTTAGGGGACCTTGTCGATTCAAAACATTCCAATCTACGTATTTGCCTTACGAGCCGTCCTGAACACGACATACAATCTATCCTTAACCCTCTGGCATGTGGCCCCCGGCGTGTGTCCCTTCACGAAGAAGGTGGTCAAAGAGAGGACATCATGGACTATGTCCGCTCTTTCGTTTATAAAGACATGTCAATGCGGCGATGGAGAGCAGAAGACAAGGAACTTGTGATCAGTACGCTCTCAGAACGAGCTGATGGCATGTGAGTCACTTCCATTACAGTGCCTCGTGATTGTTACTGATCGCCTCTCACAGGTTCAGATGGGTGTTTTGCCAACTGGACACACTCCGTCGATGTATTCCTGCAAGCATTCGCAAGGCACTAAATGAGCTCCCGATCACTCTCGACGAAACGTACGAGAAGACACTGCAATGCATCTCTAGAGAACAAAGACGGCACGCGCATCGACTATTTCAGTGCTTGATTGCCGCTATTCGCCCTCTTCATGTCGAAGAACTCACGGAGATATTTGCAATCCAGTTCGACACCAAGTTGGGTCCTAACCTTGTGGAAGGCTGGCGTCCGGAGGATCCCGAAGAGGCAGTTCTCACTGCGTGCTCGAGTCTAATCGCCATCGTCGACGTCGAGGATTCTAAAATTGTTCAGTTCTCCCACTTTTCGGTGAAGGAGTTCTTGACTTCTGATCGCCTCGCGGACTCAAATGTTGGAAACATCTCTCAATACCATATTCCGCTCGAACCGGCACACAGTATTCTCGCGCAAGCTTGCCTGACTGTGTTGCTGCAGTTGGATGACAGCACAGACAAAAAGCGGCTCGAGACGTTTCCTCTTGCCTTTTACGCTGCTCAGCACTGGGTTGATCATACGAAGTTCGGGAGTATCGCATCGGGAGTTGGAGATGCGATGGAACGTCTTTTCGATCCAAAGAGGTCACATCTTGCTGCATGGACTTGGATATACGACATTTACTATAAGATCAAACAATCCCTGGACGACCTCGCTGAACACCCGTCGTCGCCTGAAGCAACTCCCCTGTATTATGCAACGTTATGCGGCTTCACTGAGCTGGCAAAGCACCTAATCATTACGCACGCAGAAGATGTAAATGCCAAGTGTGGTGACCGCGTGGCTCCGTTGCATGGGGCATGTCATGGCAGACAACTGGAGTGTATGCGGTTATTGCTAGAACACGGGGCCGACATCGACGTGCGGGATAACGACCAACGTGGTGATGCTGCGTTGCATATAGCATCGGGCGATGGGCAGGTGGAAGTTGTACGTCTGCTCCTCCAGCACAACGCCGATGTGAATGCCAAATGTGATCTGGACTGGACACCATTGCACCACGCATCGTTCGTGGGACAAATCAAGGTCGCGAAGCTTGTTCTGGAGTACGGAGCTGACGTGAACGCTCAAAACAAGGATCAAAGTACACCGTTGCTTTTTGCGTCGCAGTACGGACATATCGAGGTCGTGCGACTATTACTTGACCATGGCGCGGATGTGCACATACGAGGAGACGAGAGTCGCACGTCATTCCAGTGGGCTACAGCAAAGGGACACCACGACATTGCACAACTGCTGTTAGAGCACGGTGCGCAACGAGAATAGGCGGATTAGGGCGAGGATATGATTACTCTATCGTTTGTTCAGAATGTCTTACATAATATCCGTGTATCACCAGCAGAGACGGCCCTCGGACCAGCATGACTGCACTGACCGCAGGCAGTACTAAGACAGGTCAAAGGTGCTTTGGATTCACACTTTGATAAGGGTTACAGTCACGAGTGGCCAGTATCGAATTATCCATACCGCAACGAACAGGGTTCTTAAAAATGAAAAGGTAAAATGGCACGTCGCCACCTGCTGCTGGGACACGACACCACTGCCACCCTTATTTATATATTGTAGCTTCTGTGGATCTGTTGCAGCCTCGATATAGGATCCGGTTGGAGGTGTAGCTGCCAGTGCGGATTCACTGCGGAAGCCGGAAGGTCTATAGGCCCCGGCATCCCTCTCTGTATCATGATAGTGCGTGGGCTCTCAAGTTGCGTGGCCCGGGGGGAAGGATTTATTTGAGACGAAAGGTGCGAGATATGGGTGCGGCCAGGACTTTCTAAACAATGCTCCTTCTTCTATATTCGTCTTATATGACATCCTTCTTTTCCTCGCACACCATTTCCCATCTACATGATATCATAATTTTTGTCGCGTGTCCTAATCCTGTCTCTTAGTACCTGATAACCCACGTCCGAATGCGCAGATGGCATAGGCTACGTTTCGACACCCTCGATCCTGCAAATTTTGCCCACTTTGGGCCTCTTAGCTTAGTACTAGAGGAAGAAACCAATAAGCATGCCATTCACCATGCCCCAAGCCACGGCAACCCTCTCAACGCCGATGCTCGACCCAGCGCGGATGGCAATTTCTTCTCGTGCGCCGCTCGCAAACTCCTAGTGAGCCCTGAACGCTTGAGCAGCAGACAAGGGGGACGCGTATGTAACTTACATGAACAATCTTAAGAGGTGCAGCACCCGAAGCACGAAGAAGTACGGTAGCCTGAAAGTAATGGGGCTCCCCGATGACACACGGACAGAGGGGGTGCGAATCAGCCTCCGACGATTGGAAGAATGCAATCCAGGTTTCCAACAGGTTTCCAAATACAGTATGTGTGCGGGAACTGGCGCGGGCACGGGGTCATAAGCAGGATGCGACAGAGAAGAATGGAGCGTGACAGACTTCGGAGTCCTTCGGACTAGTACTCATCGTGTAAGGTAATGATTATGAGCTTCTGGAAGCGTTTTCCAGTGTGGGTGGGGAAGGGAAGGGTGGATATCGTGGACGAAGGGCGAGGCAGACTCAGGCAGTAAGACGGAGGATATCTAATATCGTCATGTCACGTTTTCTTCAACCACGATCTAAACAACCATCGGCAGATGGTGGTGTGGGAAAAATCGAGTCCTGTCCGTGTCTGTAACGATGACGAAAGATCGGGTCCGCACCATGAGCGCCTAATTGGTTCCTGAAAGGCGTCAGAACGGAGTGGGGAGAGGCGACGACGACGACGAACTAGGAGCTCATCGAAGGTGAGAGCGAGGGCCACGCCGTCAACGAGCGCGAGCTTACGAGCTCAGATTAGATTGATCGTGCCGAACAAGCGCGGCTTTCTCACTGCAGTCTGGGCGCATCATGCTTACTGTACTAGGACGAGTACGATCTCTCGCAGCGGCAACTCCGTGTCCGAAGAATCCACACCCAGATGTCAATCTGACAGTGACTTGGACACTGACACAGAGGGAGCAGAGCGAGGTCCGGCAAGCCACAGGCCATTAAGAGCGCGCCGAGGCGGTGAGAGGCTACTTCAAGTTAGACCGAATGACTGCAAGCTCAGGCTGAAGCCGGCACCTACCACACCGCACGAGCACAATGTCTCATTCCTCGCGGGAAAGAAGCCCCGTTTTGGTTCACGCGAGGATGTTCGAATCGAGTACTGCGACACCAGCAGATGACGTTAGAATAGGGAAGGAGGTCGGAGGTCACATGATGAGGAAGTCACGGGACAAGTAGTACATATAGATCATGTGCATAGAGTAATCTTGGTTGAACCCATTGACGAGTCCTTGGGGGCGCAACCCCTCTTTCCAACGTGCAGTTTCTTACTGCTGTCACGGACAGTCGAGAGGCACGGAGGAAGACAGTGATGCCATGGGCGTCGACTAACCATCATCATCAGGTGAGGGGAGAAGAAGGGTGATTAGGTTGGAACCGAGCTTCCTAGACCTGCTCTCTCTTCTATATACGCACCATTTACACACATTCACTATGTCATACTTAGTAGTATTTCTTCCCAGGCCCGGCCCTTCTTTCGGCACAGATAATCCGTGTCCACTGCGCAGGCAGCATTGACGGCGTTTTGATGCCCTCGGTTTTATCTTCTCCCACTTCAAGACTCTTGGCAAGGTCCCACAGGAAGAAATCGATAAGCACGCTACTCGCCGTGCCCGCAAGACCATCCGCGCGTAAAGCCGCGGCAACCCGCTCCAAGGCGATGATCGAGCCAGCGCGCATCGCAATCGCTCGTGTGCGCCGCTCAAAAACTCCTTGTGTGCCTTGAGCACGTAGACAAAGGTGGACATGGATGTGGCCCAGGTTTCCGCAGCCAGAATCCCGGCAAGTTTCCAGAAGAAGACTGGAGGTGGCTGCGTGGGCCAGGCGCAGGCTCGTGAATGAGATACGACACAGAAAAGAATGTAGTACTGCAGACCTTGCCGTCCCTCGAACCAGTGCTCGTCGCGAGACGATGGGAATGTATCTGTCACTCTCTGAGCGAGCTGTAATGCCGTGCCGCCATAGTCGTACCTGCACGCGCCGGAACGCTTCGATTAAGCCGTGGAGCAAACCGGGGAGGTCCGGACCACGCCTTGTTGAGAAACTGCGTGTGATGACGAAACCAAATGCTTACAGAATTAAGGATCCCCCCGACCTCGCGCATAATGGCGATGCACCCCAATGAAAGTGGGATACGCTCTCTCGCCGAGGTGCGCAGAAGCTGTGATTTATGAGACTATCGGGGTTGCGCTCCTCAGACATGAAGTCCGGGAAAGGGACATCCTTTTTTAACACGAAATCACCGTGGGTACGGTGCGTCACTGTTGAAGTGGGAGAACTGGTGTTGCTCATCGTCAAATCCAATGTGGTGACCAGGAACATAAGTAAGCAAAATTTACCGTGGTCCAAGGCAGCGACAAGGCCCCAGCATCCACTTTGCACCTCGCGGTGGTTGCTGCCCCAGCCTTCATGTCATTCCACACCGAAGCACGCGTCCGAGCCATGAACGTGTGACAAGAAACTGAAATTGAGAGAAGAGACTATGAGGATTCTATTTATGGTTGCACGTGTACTGAGCCTGAGGGTGCGCAGGGTCATAGGGTTCAGGGGAACGGAGGTGGAGAGGGTGTGCCAAGTATATGGGTTGTAGCCGCCTTTGATTTGGAGAGAGGTTGGCTAGATGAGTTGCAATGAGCCGTGTGCCAGAGCACAAACACCTACCCTCTTTGTTGATTTCGCCGAGTGTGGCACTCTGGTGAGTGATATGAGGAAAAACAATTTGAGGGAGATGTATACTTAGCACCTAGTACCCAAAGGACAAACACCGCATTGGACACGACGGGACTGATAGCATGGTGAGCATTCCTCGGCCTCACTAGAAAAATGACTCTCGAGAACTACCCTGCTGTGTGGTGGCTGACAGGAAACGGCTCGATGCGATGTCAAACCAGGAGGAGGGTCGTGCGTCACGTGTCTGTTGTCACATTATCCCAGGGTTACCAAACCGAACCATTGTGTGCTTCCCACGTATCCATCTAATCGACGACAATTCTAAAGAACTCTTACATACATAGACCACAGTGACTGACTCTAGCTAAGAGGTTCTTCATGATCTGTGTCTATCTTATCTATTCATCCTTCTGTCTGCCAGTCAAGTGAGACTCTGTCATCATCCTGGTGGGTGCGGCAGTGGCGCCTCTTTCGGATGAGTGGCATTGCTCTGGCCAACATGGCAAATTGTTGCTCTCAGCTGAACCACCACTTTCCCCTTGCGCCAATGGCACATCTGGTAAGACAGCCATTTGATCTGTTGTGTCCAATGTTACAGCATGTACCATACCATATGCCCACCTTGCACAAAGCTTCAGGAAGAACTTGATCAGCTGGTCCTGCCTGTCCCAGCCCTATGCTTAGTTGATATGGCTATGGGGAACTTGGCCAAGTGTTCCTCAGACACATTCCTGCTACCTCTCCAATCCATTCTAGCGAATGGAGCACTGTCCTATCGCGCGCACAGTTTTCTATTGTTGGATAGAAAGGACCCCTTTCTAGATACTGGCAACTTCTTCATTGTCTTTTACTTTTCAGTTGCGAGTGAAAGAGGATGCCTTGGGTGTGAGTCACAAGTCCTCTACCTCTTCGAGGACCTTTTATTGTACTGAGCCCGGCACAGGAATAGTACCTTGTGCCTCTTACTGAAAGCATTCCTATAGTTACAAACAGGAGTAAAGAACCAACTCATCATGTATATTATTCATGCAGTAAACGTACATGTTGATTTCTGTGACCAATACCTACACATAAAGCCAATCCTTGTATGTGCCCCTGCACCCAGTTGTAGTCCACCTATGATGTCCATGTTTGAGTTACAATGCCCTGCCCTACTATAACCGCTTCGGGCATCTTTGTGACTAATTGATTTTGTTCTGATGGCTTTCAGACAAGATCCATGCGTGTGCGTGGTAACGATTCTCTTGTGGACACGCCAATTGGGTAGGATGCCCAGGCCAGCTGGCGTCAATCAGCTCCAGACA
>WTXC01000458.1:0-12980 GCA_022496195.1 Lactifluus subvellereus | reverse complement strand
TTTTCGAAGTTTGAGGAATAGTGATTCCTTTTCTAGGATTTCAAGGACTTCATGCACTATCTGGCGGTGCAGTGTGAAGTCTCCGGGGTTGCTATGAGGATGTCGTCCATGTATACGAAAGGAGACCAGGGTATTTTCTTTTCAGTGGGCCAAATATTCGATCCATCATCTTTGGAAGGTTGCGGGTGAGTTTGTCAAGCCAAAGAACATGACGTTTGGTAGGTATAGTCCATATGGCGTTTTGAAGGCAGCCTTCCATCGGTCCTCTGGTCTAACGCGGACATTGTGGTATCCCCAGCGGATGTCTAGTGCCGTGAAGAGCACCTTTCCTTCTAGTTCTTCTAGTATTTGCTCTATGCGGGGATTGGGTATACGTCGCGCACAGTCCACTTGTTGACTTCGCGGTAGTCTTGCAATGGTCGCAGCCACCGTCCTTTTTGTGGGTGAAGAACCACGGTGTCGACCAGGGTGAGTCCCCTTCCTCAATGAATCCTAGGTCCACATTCGTATCTAGGAACTCCCTTGTCGCAACTTTCTCTTTGTTCGAGAGTGGGTACACTTTGCAATTGATTGTGGCCGGCGCTCCTGGTTTCAATTTGATGGCATGGTCTTCTGGTCGTGAAGGAGGGAACCGCTTTGCTGCCTCTTCTGAGAACACAATTTCGTGTCGCTGGTATTCCTTGGGCAGCGTTACTGCATCTTTCTTCTTGTCTTTGTTGCTTCGATTGCCCATTCTTGGGCAAAGTTGGTCCTAGCTATGCTCGCGGCTTCAACTCCTTTCTCTCGTTGTTGCCATAGGCGCCACGCGTAGGGGACCGTCTCGAACCTGACCTGTTCGTCGATTGTCCCTTTCTCCCAGTCAATTCCTGGGTTAAAGGCGCGTAGCCATGGGTACCCCAGGAGGATCCGGTCATTGCCTAAGTTCGTGATGTAGAACTTCTGCAATTTTTGCTTCTTTCCTTTGCGGATTCGTAGGACGCACGCCTCCGTTATCCATCCTTGTTTATTGTCTGTCCCGTCTACATTTATGACTTGTCGCGGGATCCTTAGCTTCCTGGAGGGGAGTCGCCATCGCACCGCTGTGCGATAGTCGATGAAGTTCTCCGTTGCTCCACTGTCGATCAATGCTTGTGCTTCAGCCGTTTGGAGTGAACTGGTGAATGAGACTGGTATATTCAAGGCGTTCTTGGTACTGATATACACAGAGTTCACTTTCATAGCTATGGCCCTAACCAAGGCTGTATGGGTCAGGCCATCTAAAAATCCGCATCGTCGACAATCATTCGGTCCAGGAGCTGAGTTCTGTCTTCCTTGGTCATGCTTGTGAGAGCCTGGTAGGTTGCCTCGATCTGGTCAACCTCTTCAGATTTCTCCATAGTCTCTATGTTGCGCGTCTGGCTGCGCTGGGTATGTTTCCAGGTTGGTGCGTTGCGGCTTACCCCCTTTCTTGGGGCAGTTCCGCGATAGGTGTCCTTGGGCTTTGCAAAAGAAGCATCGCCCTTCTGCACGCAGTTTCTTGCGCTCTTCGTCGTTCATGGGTGTCATTTGCGCGGCGTCCACATCCATTGCATTTGGATCGCGGCGCTGTTGCTGGTTTCGTCTGCCTCCCCAAGGACCTGTTTCCATCGGCCTCGGGTGTCTTTCTGAGGGGCGTAAGGAGCCCCGTATGTGGCTCGTGTTTCCACATATGCTGCGTGCTGTTTGTGGGCAGCATCGACCCAGTCGCTGAATGTGACAGGGTGTGGGTGTGTCCTTTCTATGACAGCGCGTCCAAGGCCCTGCTTCAATCCTCGCTTGAAGATGAAGATGGTTCCTTGCGAGTCGCGCTCCCATCCTGCGGCTTTGGCTAGGTATTCGAATGCAGAGATGTAACTGTCGAGATCTTCTCCCTGCATTTTTAGATTGAGGAGCTGCTGTACTGCGTCCTCTCTTTCTGGTGTCGGTGTATGCTCCGAGGAACATTCGCTTAAAGTCCTCCCAGAGGGTTTCATCGTCGGGGTTTGCTCCGGCGATTAACTGTTCGTTGAGTTCTTGCGCGCGTGCGCTCACCCAGTCATTCACTTTTGGTCCCTTCATGTAGGATAGGCACATGAGAATTCGGTTCGTTGGTCTCATGGCGTCATGGTTTCGGTTTATCATGTAGTAGAGCGAGAATTCCTGGATGAAGACGTCGCTCTTGTTCCTGGAGCCGTTGAAGATCTGCGGCGGCTCCGTGTAGGCTTTTCCCATTTGGTGCTGGTGCAGCGGGTGCGGCTGCTGCTGCAGGGGCAGGTCCCCCAGGAGGGGGTCCTCCACCTCCAGGTTGTCCCCACCACCACCTCCTCCACCACCAGGTTGTCCTCCTCCACCACCACCTCCACCACCGCTCTGTTGGACTTGCGATGGGTGCTGGGTGACAGTGCTGGTAATGGTAGAGCTACCGATTTGGAGAGGTGCGATGAGGGGGTGTACTACTGGTGGCGTTTCCATAGCAGTTTGTATTGTTGTCATGCTGCTGGATGGGAATAATCTGGGTTCTATTGATTTAATGAGGAAATCGGGTATTTCTTGTTCGGGTCCTAGGTCCTCCCTGATATTTGAGGTACTAGGTGCTAGTGACAACTCTGTCTGGATGTTTGCTGCAAGATGCGCGGCGCTGAGATCGAAGTTGATTCTAAGGCGTTTGGAACTCCTGCTGCTTTTAGGAGATTCAGTCGTTGGTGTGCGCTCCTCGTCGGTCAGTGGGTCGGTTGTTAGTTTTTCCTCTACTGGGGAAATTCGTGCTTGGGTAAAGCTGGCTTCTTTGAGGAGCGTAGATAGGGGAAGTCCTAATCCGTATGCCTTTCGTTCCTCTTCTTCAATTATCCAGTCGTGTCTCGTGGTATAGCCTTGACTTGGCTCAGACCAATAGATGTTGTACCAGTTGTTGTTGATGAGTTCAACAGCAAACTCTGCTTGTCTGTGTTCGATGAAGTATGTGTTGTGTCGATATGCACTATATTCCTTCCACTGTGCTTTTCCTTTTACACCTGGTGGAAGATCGTCTTTTGCTTGCTGTGGCTGGATCAGGAAAGCTCTCCCATCTTCAGGGAATGTGATCCTTAGTGATGCCATCGTGAATAACGCTTTGTATTTACATGGCTCCTTCGTTCGTAGATGGAGAGTCTCAACTTATGTCACGGCTACAAGGGGCCGTGGCTCGAAGTGAGCTCGAGTTCGGTTGTCAGGTGACCGCGTCTGGTCACGTGACCATGTGTCGTACTGGAACTAAGTGGGCCGAGGTACCCGAGATGTCCGAGATGCCCGAGCACTTGGTTCTGGTAGGTGCGACCTTTGTAGACGTTATAGCACGTTCTACCGAGCTTCAATGTGGCTTACTAAGCCGGAGTGAGGATTAGAGACGAGAAGGGAAGGTCTGTTCAAGTGGGAAGTTGTTTGCAATAGGAAGGTGATCAACTTTGTATTGGGGACGAAGTTGAGACTGGGGCTACCAGGCTCGACTGTCCGCACTATTTATACAAGGCCTGCCTTACTCGGCTAAGGCCCTAAGTACATTCGCGTCACTTCTAAGTAGCAACCAGTATTGTAAGTAGAACGGTAACCAATCCAGACGCAAGTGGATGCGTCTATGAGTCGCTGTGAATCCAAGCAGAGTAAGGTAAGGGAACTAGAAGACGCGTGCGCGTCGAGTCACGAGTCAGGGGTCACATGGGCTGGGTCACGAGACACGTCACATGATATAGGATCACATGACACCTAGTACGAGTCGCGGTAAGTAAACATAACAGCACACCCTCAATTCTCCAACAGACATTCCCACTAATTATTCACTCCTCCCCACACACCCAATGACCGTTTGGTGTGAGACAAAGCCCCTATCACAGATTCAGGTTAGTCGGGACTTGGCGGGGGAATATTGTCGACATCACGAAGAATTCTTCGTCAGCCTCGGATTGCTCATTTTTTCATATAGTGAATGTTTCCCAAGGCCGTTGGAATCATGATGGTAGGGAGAAAGGGGGAAGGGGGACAGAGATCATATGATGAGGAAATCACGGGACAAGTAGTACATGGACGACGACTCCTGGGCGTGCAACCCCTCTCTTCACCGTGAGGTGCAAATGCTCTTGCGTGTAGCCTCATCAAACAAATATGGGTGGAAAAATGGCCTCATAGTGTATATATTCCAACTCCTTCCTAACTAAGGTTCGAGAATTCGCGCAGGAGAAAACATACAGATGTTTTCT
Organism: Lactifluus subvellereus; assembly: GCA_022496195.1. NCBI lineage: Eukaryota > Fungi > Basidiomycota > Agaricomycetes > Russulales > Russulaceae > Lactifluus > Lactifluus subvellereus. Next base: position 8,754 of record WTXC01000458.1, on the reverse strand, counting down.
ATACTGCTTCCAAAGATGCGTAGGCCAATCCTCAACTTCTTATAGATCACTTTTAATCTTTTGCTAGGCGAGAATTCCCCAGCCCACGCCGTGACCCATCGTTCCCCGCCCGTCCGGCAACCACGTAATGACGGGGATCTCACGTTTCGCTCGTGGCAGGATGGCCATGGTCGATCACCCATCTGGTCGAACCCGGCCTCTTCTCCAATGGCCAATTTGGCATCAATTTCCTTGTCTTCCGAGTCTACTATCTCTTCCCGCGAATCATGGTCCAGCCTTTTCAACAGCAACGTGCGCCAGCCAATTGGAGGCGGTTCGGATTCAGCGAGAGACGGTGGGCACACGGTACCTGCAATTCACAAGGGTGATCCCGAAGGTATCCTAGTGCCCGGGAAGCACAGTCGGAATCTCAGCGATGTTAATTATCATCGGATGTGGCTTGCACTCTCGCCTCAGCGTCTCTTCTCAGGCCTCCAGGTCCCGCAATGCTATCGCGTAGTTGCGCTCACATTATTATATTGTCGTGTTGATGTCATATACAGTATGTACAAGAACTAAATAAAAGTGTGATTGCATAGAAAGTATGATCATGTTTGATCATTAACTGATCATCTGACAGTACGTGATCGTAAATGAGCGAACTCGATCCCAACAATCCCAACCTGGGTTATGTGGGGTGGGATCAGGCGTGACGGGAGTGATGGCTTGACATGATCCGGCCTGATCATGCTCAATAACCTTCTTCTGCAGCGGCTTTGCTGATGCTGATGCTATCTCTACCATTTGCTTTATTGGGTTTAGGACGTTCACCTTCCCCCAGATTTGGTGTTGGCGCGATAGCTGTCGTGATCGTCGACTCGACTTGAACACGAGGCAGCCTGATCCAGTGCTACAGTGTGGAACTTAAAGTAGGCCCCTTTGCCGGAGGCGGAATTTTGCGAAAATTGCCCTAAACTCAACGGTTTTGGACTGAAAGTGGCCCGGGATTATTCCACGATTACATAAGCAACCCAGACTCAGAGTGAGAAACTTAATATCCCTAATAGGGGTGTGTGCGCCGTAATACATGATGACAAATACCCCAATTGGGTAAAGTGTCAGCCACAGTTGGCATCTTGATGGCTAACACCGTGTGGAGTATATGTTATGAACACCGCAGGGCCCAGTTCCATGGCTAGCCAAGTGATGGTCCTGCCGAGGAAGGTATAGCATGAACTTGAAGTCATACTCGTTCCAGACAGCACTCGACTTGGCCTGGCGTTGAGCCACAGCACCACCAGTGATTTTTTTCGGAGACGTCTACTATTTTCGAAACAGCTCTAATTGTGCAGCTCTAGCTGAGCCATAAAGACTCACAAGTCGACGACCATATGCTTCTCAGCCCCGTGACTGCCCCCTCCCCCCTGTCCCAACTCCCCCGCAATAATGTCAAGGCTCGCAATACTTGCGCCCTTGTTGCTCCTTTCTGGCATTGTAGTCGCTCAAATCTCCGCTCCAGATTGCAGTCAAACGTCACAGTTGCAATGGGTGCGGCAAAGCAATTTCTTTTCGCAGTCGTAGTTCTTAAAAAAGTCGATGCTTTCTTGGTTCAGATATTTAACTCTCTTGGTCAAAATCCGTGTATAGTCGCAGCGTACTTGTTGGCAACATGTAACGGGGGCTGTGGGTGATCTCCCTGGTACCACCTCGTGTCCTTACCTCCCACAGCGTGGTCCATTTCGCCACTCGACCCGGGATCCTGGTACACTGTTTTCGTCGACGACGAGAACTTGTGCCTGTGCAACACCGTGACATATTCCCTTTTAAGTGCATGCGGCGCTTGCCAGGATGACACGTGGACTACGTACGTTCCATGACATCCTCGAGCCGATTCTCCCTTGACTTATCTGCTATTAGCTGGTCTCAGTATTCGTTCAACTGCACAAATAAAATGCCTGTTTCATCGTGAGTTGACTGTTGCGGTAGAGGATTTCCTGCTCTGGTCTTGACCCAGAAACCACCCCCCAGTTTCCCTAACCCTGTTCCTTCCGGAACAGGTGTGCCCCAATGGGCTCTCCTTGATGTCACAGTTTGTTGCCCCCTTTTTTTTTCAGCACGTACATATACCCACAGTACATCCCAGCTCGAAAACAACTGGAATAGCGGCAAGTCGTTCGCCGTCGGCGGTAGGAATATCTTTCCCCATTCGTCGCTTTGCCGTCTAATCACGTTTGCCTCCCAGACTCCCCTGAACTAACTCCTGGCATGGTAATATCACCTTCGAATGCCTCCTCCACCAGCCCGACTCAGACTCCCACCCCTACTACTCCTTCCCCAACGCCTGCCATAGTGAAATCTGGCTGAGGAGGGAAGACACGAGCACCTGGGGCGCACCGACGGTGCACCCAGGCTGAGCTCGTGCATTAGGGGGTGGACGCGGGCAACCTCTTGAGCGTGCCGGAGTCGTGATTGTTCTTCTTGTTTCTTTGTCTCAGACGTGTAAATTGTTCTGATATTCTTACTTACGTTTCACCTATGGTACTTGCTTACAGGGGACAGCGCCGCGTTCACACTACAGCGCTGTCCCGGCCTTACCTTTTGTTTAGGTATATCAAGCGCTACCACGCGGGTCCTCGCCCGCCCCTTTAGGAAATGGCGCGCATGTCTTGTTCTTGTACGTTCACTTCCTTGTTCCGACATTGCACGACGTGCCTAGCACAAGCCTCGTGGTTCTAACTCATTATCTTGGTCTCACTATGGCCTCATTTTGCCCGTGCGATTATTGCGGTAGTGCAGGAATCGCCTGATGGCGCTCCTGGTAAGGTCTCTTCTGTGACTGCTTAAAGCCAGTGCACAGTGCGCTGGCAAATTGCTCACTTGTTCTCGAAACGCCCCTCGTGTGCCATCTCAGAATCTGCCGTTCTCCCGTTCTCTCTCGCCCTCTCTCGCCTCGTGCTCGTGGCGCTGCGTGCCCTCGTTAACCTCAGCATCGACACTATACCACTCCTTCCCCACTGTATGATCTTGCTACTCTTGTTGGACTGACCCAGGATCTGGCAGGATGGCATCTACCGGTTTGTCTTCCCTTTAAGTCATGTTTTCAGCGGCGAGGTTTTCGGTGGGTAGCCAGAGCCGACTCTGGATCATGGACAATTGGTTTCCCATCGCCCTTGTATATTTTAGGGCTGAGGTAGGACAGTGCCATAGTTCTTTGACCACGTACGGAGAGTCCGCATGCGCACATCGCATCGATCGTTTCCACGGATGGTCAGGACCCTGGACCCAATGATTAAACCGTACAGCGCCCGTCAACACGGGAACAATTTACGATGCATATTGAGTAATGTTCACCCATACGGTCCAATGTGAGCGTTATACCCTCAGATCATTACGCAGTCACGTTCTCAATGGAGCGCTTTGGCAGAAGGATAGCTCGGCACAATGCACATTACATTCACTACTGAGTGTCGCCCCCTCAATGGTCACGATACTGTACTGGGCTGCTCACTAGCAGGTTCCCAAGCCGATTCGAGGCTAGCGGAGGCCATACATTACTCCAGTGCATCTGATGACCGATTTATAGCCAGGGGCTCTCCCCCTCGGGCCGAGTGCCAGTGAGTGCCAGTGGCGCCGACTCACTGACACTGCTTGATTCTACTCCGCATAGACTCCGCCGTCAATTTAGTTCGTTCACCGCAGATTGGGCACGATCATGTCGGATCGGGCCGGATCATGCCCCCAACCCCCCAACGCTATCTACTGCCAGGTTTGGGCAAAGGCCAATATGATCACGGCTGACCATAAAGATATTGTATGTAACACTGGCATACGCGATCATGTTCATTGAAAATATGTCATTCTCGTGTGCATCTTCAATCCCTCTGAATCGCATGGCCCAAATAGAGCCACCATCCGGTGCCGTTTAAAGACAACATCGTGCACCCTGAGAAATCGTCATGGTCCAAGTTATCTTCTTGCTCATCCCCGTCCTCGTCCTCACTACTAGGCTCTTTGGTGCGCTATTCGTCTTGCAGTTCATCAGTACACCATCAGTATTTCGCAATCACTCCTCAACAGGTTGCAGATTGGGGTGACTTCCAATTCATTACCTGGTCGAAAGATAAGACTCTGCGATTTAGACAAACTCATCACTGGCAAGACGTCTTACAGGTGCGTACCTTCGCTTCACTAAGCCGTAGTACACACCACTCATATGACTCCCAAGAGCGCGGGCCACGGGCAGCCACCGGATATGGCTCTCCCACCTGGCGGACAAGGATATTTTAAGCAAGCAATGCTAAGCCGGCTCTCTCGACCCCCGTTAGACAACGTAGAGTCATCACTGATGTAAGGTGAGCGTTGCGCTTGGAACGAGCACTTTGGAGCGCCCATAACACCGATCTGAGTCACTTTCATCTGCTTGCACCGCCCCCGCCACAAAGTCGTCAGCGCCAAACCTCTTCGGAAACCTCTCAGCCCGGCCTGTGCTGAGTACTCCTGCTTAACAATCCCTTTCGTGCCTCGTTTACGTGTTAATCCCTTAATTTAAGAATTTTGACCTACTTCACTTGGATCGCCGGTTCTCCCCTCGCCGTGTTACCCCCTTAGTCCCATCTGAACCCTCTCCTACTCGACTGACATCGGACGCTTTCCCCCAACGATCCCTTTCGTACCCTGTTTCGTGTTTCAATTGTTCAATTCGAAGACTCGATTACTTTACACGGCCTACCCGTCCTCCCTACCTCATTACTGACACTCCTCTTAATCTGCTTTCGTTCTGCCTCGATATATGACAGACAGCATTCGTTCTGTACCTCTCTCCCTTCGTTATGACTGACTTGCCTCATCGCGTGGGCAAGGCCCCCCGGCTGTCACTATCGCTTTGCATTTCTAAACTTACTGCTTGCTCTGGACAGATAGAATAGAGTCCTGATTGATCAGAGACGCACGTACCTCTGAGTCAGGCTGTATATAAGCCTCCCAAAAGGCCTCCTAGAAGGCTAGTTCTCTTCCAGAGCAATTCCCTCTCTTCTTGCTTCCTGCGTGAACCTTTATAAGCCACCTCTCTCCATCTACTAGTCTGTCGACGCCGAACCAAGCCACCACGCTGTCACACGTCTTGGAAACTTCTCGTTGAGACGTCTGCCTTGGATCTGCTCCAGGAGCTCTCTTGCAACTTGCTCATCGACGCGGCCGGCTCGCCGTTGTCTCAGCGGCTGTGTCTTCCCCCCTCTTTCCGTTATCTTAATCGTTCTCCCCTCAAACTCACTGGCCTGGGCTACAATGACAAACCTACCGCCGTTTTCACGCCTCAAGAAGAGGCGCCCGTCGGAACAGTCCCGTCCACTGGATGATATTCTCACTAATTATTCACTCCTCCCCACACACCCAATGACCGTTTGGTGCGAGACAAAGCTCCTATCACAGATTCAGGTCAGTCATGAATGTTTCCCAAGGCCGTTGGAATCATGATGATAGGGAGCGAGGGGGACAGAGATCACATGATGAGGAAATCACAGGACAAGGAGTACATGACTACTCCTGGGCGTGCGACCCCTCTCTTCACCGTGAGGTGCAAATGCTCTTGCGTGTAGCCTCATCAAACAAATGTGGGTGGAAAAATAGCCTCATAGTGTATGTATTCCAACTCCTTCCTAACTACTAAGGTTCGAGAAATTCGCGCAGGAGAAAACATACAGATGCTTTCTATACTGCTTCCAAAGATGCGTAGGCCAACTATCCTCAACTTCTTGTAGATCACATTTAATCTTTGCTAGGCGAGAACTCTCCAGCCCACGCCGTGACCCGTCTTTCCCGCCCGTCCGGCAACCACGTAGTGACGGGGATCTCACGTTTCACCCGTGGCAGGATGGCCATGGTCAATCACCCACTTGGTTGAACCCCGGCCCGGCCTCTTCTCCGATGGCCAATTTGGCATCAATTTCCTTGTCTTTCATCTCTTCCCGTGGGTCATGATCCAGTCTTTTCAACACCAACGTGCGCCAGTTAATTGGCAGCGGTTCCGATCCAGCGAGGACGGTGGGCACAGGGAACCTGCAATTCACAAGGGCGATCCAGAAGGTATCCTAGTGCCCGGGAAGCGCAATCGGAATGTCAGTGATGTTAATTTAACTTAATTATCCTCGGACGTGGTCTGCACTCTCGCCTCAGCGTCTCTTCTCAGACCTCCGGGTCCCGCAATGCTATCGCGTAGTTGCGCTCACATTATTATATTTTCAATTCTATTAATGTGTGATTGTATAGTATGATCATGTCTGTTCATCAACTGATCATCTGACAGGACATGATCATAAATGGGCGAACTCGATCCCAGCAATCCCAACCTAGGTGGGATCGGGCGTGATGGGGATGGCATGCTTGACATGATCAGGCCTGATCATGCGCAAGAACCTTTTTGCAACTTTGCTCATGTTGATGCTATCTCTACCATTTGCTTTATTGGGTTTAGGACGTTCACCTTCCTCCACATTTGGTGTGTTGGCGCGATAGCTGTCGTGATCGTCGACTCGACTTGAGCACGAGGCAGCCTGATCCGGTGTTACATGTGAAACTTAAAGTAGGCACCTCTGCCGGAGGCGGAATTTTGCGAATTTTACCCTGAAGTGGCCCCGGGATCAACTCCAGATTTCGGAGCGAGAAAATTAATATCCATAATAGGCACGTGTGCCCCGTAATACGTGATGACAAATACCCCAATTGGGTAAAGTGTCAGCCACAATTGGCATCCTTCCTGGTGGCTAACACCGTGTGGGGTATATGCTATCAACACCACACTGGCAGGGCCCGAGAAAGGTATAGCATCAAGTCATACTCGTTCCAGACAGCACTCGGCTTGGCCTGGCGTTCAGCCATAGCACCGCAAGTGATTTTTCGGAGACATCTACCTATTTTTCGAAACAGCTCTAATTGTGCAGCTCTAACTGTGCCATAAAGACTCACAAGTTATTGACCACATGCTTCTCAGCCCCATAACTGGCCTCCCCCTGTCCCAACTTCCCCACACTTAGGCGCTCATAATGTCAAGGCTCACAATACTCGTGCCCTTGTTGCTCCTTTCTGGCATTGTGGTCGCTCAAATCAAGGCTCCAGCTTGTATCCAAATGCAATGGGTGCAGCAAAGCAACTTCTGTTCACAGACCTAGGTTTTAAAAAAGTTGATGCTTTCTTGGTCCAGGCATATAAGGGCCTGTTCGGCTGCCATAAGCTGGGATTATGAGCCAGCTCATTTTGTGCAGCTTATTTGTGTTGTGACAGGGCCCAGACGGGCTGGAGCAGCAGTGTGACATTGTATTTTCACCGTCTTCCCTTCACCAGTAACCCTGGCCCCTCCATCAACTAGGCCCCTCTTTTGACCACTTCAAATATCTTCACCAAAATGGGCTCAATTGAGCTCAAACTTTGTATATATGCTTTAGTAGACATTCTTATTACAATGGTGGTCTTTTTTCTGTATAAAGTTGTGAGGGAAATGAGATTGAAAAAGGGCCTCAGTCATCCAGGCTGATGGCCATGTTGGAGCTGACCAGCAAACTGGGTCACATGAACACGACCTGTAAAGATTTGAGGCGTCCCACAGTAATAGACGGGGGGTGCCCGCCGAACAGAATAATATGTCCGTCTAACTACTTGCGTGCTTAAGTACAATACGAGTGTGTAGACTTGTTTATCTTATCAATGCACCCGGAGCACCATCGGAGCGATCACATGTGATTCCGAGTTTACCCGAGTGCCCCTACGAGCATCCGGTGCGCTTCCGTCGTGCTCCGCTCCGCTACCCCTCCGGTAGTGCGCTCCACTCGCACGCTAATCTGCTGGCGCTGGATTGCCCCCTAACACTCCCCTTCAAACCGGTGCTAGCCCCATCTCAATGGTGTGCTGCCGGTGCTTTGGGCGTGGTAAGGCTTTCGTCAACACATCGGCTGTCTGCTCTGGGTCGTGGCAGCTTTGTATTTGCACCACGCCTTGCCGTACTAGATTCCTGATCCAGTGGTATTTTACTTTTATGTGCTTGGTCCGTTTGTGGAACAAGGGATTCTTGGCCAGGGCTACTGCCCCTTCGTTGTCGCAGAAAATAACTGTGGGTAACTCTTGGGGAATCCTAATTCCTCATATAGAGTTCTCAACCCGCACGCTTCTCTCGCTGCTTCGGATGCTGCGACGTACTCGGCCTCTGTAGACGACAAAGCTATAGTCGTCTGTTTCTTTGACTTCCAGGAGATTGCTCCTCCTCCGGTTATAAATACATAGCCGAACGTTGACTTACAACTGGCCGTGTTGGCGTATGCCGCGTCGACAAAGCCATGAAATACAATTGGTCCCGCCGGCATCCTCTTGTAGGTTATGCCGTAGTCTCTGGTTCCAGATAAATAGCGCAGCACTCGCTTTAATGCCACCGTGTGCTGCATGCTGGGGTTCGATGTAAACGACGCAAGCTTACTCACTGCGTGTCCGATGTCTGGTCTCGTCGCGTTTGCCACGAATTGCAATTCTCCCAGCAACCTAGCATAGGAGTTGCTTCAGTTCCCTTCAACGCCATCTGGGTTAGGTACTAACATTATGTTAGGGTCCAATGGCATTCCTACAGGGTTCGCGTGTTCCATACCCTCGCTTTGAGGATAGACTCAATGTAGTGCTTCTGGGATATGGTAATGGAACTTTCTGTTCTTTTGATCTCGATGCCAACGATCCTTGATGGCTCGCCCATGTCCGTTAATTCCCATTCGGAGCGCAGATCATCTTTCATGCGGTCCATGA
>WTXC01000457.1:0-13034 GCA_022496195.1 Lactifluus subvellereus | reverse complement strand
CCACAGCACAACTCAACACCCTTACCATGACCAACGACGATATCGATGACTATATCACCCAATTTGCCACCCTAGCGCACAAAGCACTGTATCGCGAAGATGACCCAGCGGTGCTTGAGAAGTTCAAGCGGGGATTACCCTACGACTACTCAACGCCTGCATGTCTTACAACGAACCGCAGAACTGGAGGCATGGAAATCATCCAGCCGCAAACGACAAGCCATTATCACTGCGCTGAAGCCCTATAAGCAAGCACGATGGGAAGAACGACACCCTCGCATCCCATCACCCCTGATCGATACCCCATCACTCATGCGATCATCGTCGCCAGTGATTGGTGAACCAGAACCGATGCAGGAAGACAGCATCAAGGATCAACAACGCACAAAGGGACACTGTTTCTTGTGCAACCAACAAGGACATATCCAACGCCACTGTCCAGAAAAGATTACGAGGGAAGATCAAAGCAATGCCCTCACACCACGAAAGATGCTCAACTACCTCAAACAATTACCGCCACTCCAAAGCACAGCATATATCAGAGCGATGTTCATGATGAAGTGTTCTGTCCCAGACGAAATTCAATGAATGTCCTGGTTACATACCACACCGCTACTAGAACCTATGAAGGTCTTAAAGCGTTTGCCGACAGCAGAGCCACAGAATGCTTTATCAGTAGAGAATTTGCGACGCAACATCGATTAGGCACACGGCTCCTCGCGGCACCATGCCTTTTGAAGAACGCCGACGGATCCAAAAACAAAGGAGGACAGGTCACCCACTACACCAATCTCGAAGTCACCACCGGCGATAGAACCCACATATTGCGATTCCATCTAGCAGATATGGGTGGGGACAATTTGGTGTTAGGTTACCCATGGTTCACTGCTGCCGAACCTCGAATAAACTGGAGTGAAGGGACCGTCGAAGAACCTGTCACCATCCGAACAGCAGGAGGGGCACTTCGAACCCCTGCTATGACAGTGACGGTAGAAGGGATCACCAATGCACGTATTGCCATAGAAACTGAAGGCCAAATTCTAGAAGAAGGGGATGAATTATTCATGCGAATCTCCAAAATCACAGTCGCACAACAACTGGCAGAACAGGCGGCTGATAAAACGGAACGAAGTTGGGACCAAATTGTCCCACCACAGTACCACGCACATGCCCGCGTCTTCAGCGAAGAAGCTGCACAACGATTCCCCGACCCACGATCTTGGGATCATACCATAGACCTCAAACCCGACGTGTCACATTTGTGCATGCTGAGATCGGACTCTGCTCTAGGTGTGCACAAGGGGGTCACGTACGCTTTATTTTCCACCTGTTCCACTCCTCCCGCGTCGCGTTTATGGACTGCCAGGCCCCTATGGCCTGAGACTCTGCTTGAGGCCATGACTTGGCCGCTTTCGCTTACATCATGCTTACCTTCCTGTTATAGTAGGTGTTCCCACGCTTCGTCTCTGGTGCGCATTCACTAGGGCTACATTTGCATACCTCTGCGCATGCGCTGCCTCGGCACCTACTGACTCATACTGTACAATATGACTCACGCGTCGGCCTGCTTACTGTACGATGACTCGAGGCTTACTACGTCTGCTTACTAGTGTCCTAGGGACACTATGACTCGACCTGACTCGTCTCCCCAATGTACTTATATCGCGTTCTATTGCCTTAGAGCAGACCCTAAGTCTGTTCTCTTGTAATCTCAGACAAGTTGAACTGCCTTCAGGCCTTTACTTGTGAACCACCGCTCCTCTGGCTTATTGCCAGACTTCGCGTCGCTTGCACAAGTGTCACTAGCGTATGGTCAAAGGACTTAAGATCAAACGCCATCTTAGCTCCCCAGCGAGAGCTCATTATCAGGACTTAGGACCCTCACGTCCAAGATCCCCTACTCCCCCGCCGTCGTCGCCGCCGCCGCCTCCAACGCCAGTGGAGGTACGCCCAGAGCCTGGGCGTGACACGATGCGCCACCAACACTAGACTGCAAGGTTTACCCCCTCACACCAAGCAAAGACATTGCACTCCAGAAGTTCATTAACGAGAATCTTGCCAAAGGCTATATCCACCCGTCAAAGTCACCATATGCATTCCCCTTCTTCTTCATCAAGAAGAAGAATGGGGACCTCAGACCAATCCAGGATTACCGCAAGCTGAACACCTGGATAATACGCGACACAACACCACTCCCCCTCATCCGTGAACTTATGGATCGACTCACCAGGGTGAACGGGCAGCCTTCGGCGCTCTTCACGAAGCTCGATATTCGTTGGGGCTATAACAACATTAGAATTCGCGATGGAGATCAATGGAAGGCAGCATTCAAGACTAACCGAGGGCTTTTCGAGCCCATGGTTATGTTCTTCGGACTAACGAATGCACCAGCTACCTTTCAGTCCATGATGAACTGTCTATTTCACGAACTCATCAACGAAGGATACGTCACGGTATACATGGACGACATCCTAATTCACACCCCACAGAACCTCACCCTCCACCATCGCATAGTCGATGACATTCTCTCCGTTTTAGCCCGAAATGATCTATTCCTAAAACCCCAGAAGTGCCAGTTCGAAGCTGACTCCATCAAATACCTGGGAGTCATCATATCCGAAAATGCCATCGGTATGGACCCTGTAAAAGTCGCAGGCATCAAGGCCTGGAAAGTCCCCACAACCCTGAAGGAGGTACGGGCCTTGCTCGGCTTCCTGAATTTCTATCGCATGTATATCAAGGGATTCAGCACACTAGCTGCACCACTCAATGCACTGGTAGCTCATTGTGCGAAAGGTGGCAAGTTCTACTGGAATGAAGAACATCAGGAAGCCTTCGAAGCCCTTATTGACGCAGTCTCCACTGCCCCCATCCTCAGACAACCCCAGTTTGACAAACCATTCATCGTTGATACTGACACTTCAGCGTACGCCATTGGAGCGGTACTGCAGCAACGCGATGACAAGAACAAGCTATGTCTGGTCCCATTCCTGTCGGCGACCCTCGATGCCACGCAGCGTAACTGGGATATTTATGACAAGGAGCTGTATGCAGTAGTGCAGGCACTCGAATACTGGCGACCATACCTCGCTGGTTCACACTATCAAACCCTTGTCCACACCGATCACCATAATTTACAATATTATCGCAAGCCCCAGAACCTGAACCAACGACAAGCGAGATGGCACCAGGAACTCGCAGATTATGACTTTAAACTGGTGCACGTCCCCGGAAAGCGACATATCCCCGCCGACTTCTTGTCGCACCCCTTTGGTGTAAACCAGGGGGACGACGATAATAAAGGAGTCATACTCCTCCCTGATTCATGATTTGCAAAACTCACATTCCCTGAAGAGCTGGAAGAGCAACGCGAAATTATGCATCTTCATCACGATCACCCACTTGCTGGTCATCCCGGCATTGCTAATACCCTCCACCTCCTTGAACAACAATACGAAGGTGATGGCATGAAAGAATTCGCCGCAGAATACGTTCGCGGCTGCGTGTCATGCCAAGAAAACAAACCACGAACCCATCATCGACATGCCCCGCTCCAAACCATACCAGTAGACGCCACGCAAGGCCCCTTCCAGACCATTGCCATGGATTTGATCACAGACCTGCCGGAGTCGCACAGCTTCAATGCCATCCTCACGGTGGTCGATCAAGGCTGCTCTAAGGCGGCAAAGTTCCTCCCTTGCACCACAAATATCACCGGAGAAGGCGTTGCGGCCCTGTACCTCCACCACCTTGTCCCTTGGTTTGGAATCCCCCGAAAGGTCATTAGTGACCGCGACCCCCACTTCGTATCCCAATTCACCACAGAGCTTTGCCGACTCCTGCACATCCAACAGAATGTATCTACTGCATTCCACCCACGAACTGATGGTGCAAGCGAACGCGCCAATCAATGGCTGGAGCAATATCTCCGCCTCTGGACCTCAAATGACCAGACCGCATGGGCCCCCTATCTCCTGCTCGCAGAGTTTGTCCACAACTCGTGGCCGCACAACCGCTCTGGACAAACACCCCACCAACTCCTCTTCGGTACGAAGCCCTACATCCTGATGTCCACTGAGGAAGCCTGGGTGCCAGAAGTCACCGAGCGCCTTCAGAAGATCTGGGAAGCCAGGGAAGCAGCGGTGAAAGCGTTCCAGAACGTGACTGACTGTGCAATCCCAGTAGAATTCGAAGAAGGCGAGCAAGTCTGGCTCGAAGGGCGCAACCTACGGCTCCACTACCCCACTATGAAACTAGTGCCAAGACGATACGGCCCGTTCCCCATCACGCAGAAGTTATCCCCAGTCACTTATCGATTGCACCTTCCAGCATCGATGAGGATCCACCCTACCTTCCATGTCGATCTCCTCACATGCTACATCGAAACAACCACCCATGGACACAATTACGCTCGGCCGAACCCTGAAGTAATTGAAGGGGAACCCGAATGGGAAGTCAAATCGATCCGCAAGGCAGACCATCACGGCAGATGACGGGAACTCCGTTTCCTTATTCATTGGAAAGGATTCCCAGCCTCTGAGGATTCTTGGGTCTCGGCCCAGGATCTTCACGCACCTGACCTGGTGGAGGACTTCTATCAACAGAACCCCGATGCCCCGCGAACAATTCCACAAGCGCCGGGATGCCGCTTCCCTGGAAAGGGGGGTAATTTCCCTGATCCCCCTCCAACGACTCCCACGACACCATCGATAACGCCAGAAGTCCCTCGATCGCTAGCCCCTCAACCCAACACGAGGCTGACAACGACAACTACAAGAACGGGCAGGACAACACGACTTCCAGCAAGATATGCTTTCCTCAAACTCTTCCCCTCACAATTTCAGTACAATCTTGCTCACCGAAAACAACCCTGTGGAGCACGACCTGAATGAAATACACCTCCGTATTCCCTCTCAAAGAAATGTATCCTCAACCCCCAAACATTCGCACCTTTCATATCCTCGCCTCTCCATACGCTATTCCATTCATCCCTAATTCCCCTTACCACGAAACATGACAAGAGCAGCACGCACGGCTGCACAGTTACTTCTGTCGAACAGACAACTGCCCATACCACCGTTAATGCCACCTTTCCCGTTCGAATATCACTACTACTCCGGCACCGATAAGAAATGACTTGCCCACAATGCCGTTACTCCCTCTACCCAAATGTCACTCTACGAACCCCTTATTACCTCTCCCACCGTCCACCTACCCAGACTTTTATGCCCGATTCCCTACGATCCTCAGCAACCAGAACTTGACATATCAACCAGCGCCACTGAAGATTCATACAATTCGGTTAACCTTGGCGTGAGCGTTTCTGCAGCTCCACCAAGCAACCGAAAGTCACCGGATCCAATGCCCCTGCACCTGCCGAGTACACATCACCGATACACATACCCGCCTAACCATATACTGGGGGATTTGGAAGTTGAACTGGTTATGCCTGGGACAACTTCTGAAACAACTAGACGAGACGACGACGAACACGCAGACAGAACCACTAGCGATCGGACGACGGACGACTCAACCACACGCACTATCACCCCTAGACCCATTGACACCGTCAGAGGCACGATCCCAGTCACAGACTCCTTGGCCACTCCAATCAGACAACCTCGACCTCGACCATCACGCACCACGTTCATGAATGCGATCGATAGTTTCCATGAGCAAGCGGGCGCATATCAGGCCCCTTGGACTCAAGAAGAGGTTGAATCGTTACGAAAAGCAGATCGTGAAGCACACTCCATCGCACTCGTGCTAGCCACCATCCATTATGTCACCTGCGATGAAGCATGCAGAGCGAACCCTGATCACGACCACCGACTTCTTCAAAAGCTCCGAGAATTTGGACGCACCAGCTCCGCAATCCTAAGCACCATTGACGAGGGCAGGATTACGCTTTCGCCTGAGGCTGTATCCCTTCTTAATTCATCGATATGATTGGTTACCTACGATACGACCCCGTTCCTGATTGGATTGTTTTGATTCTCTGACCGTGTACTATAAGAACTGCTGACTACGCAGCCCCTTAGTCGCAAAAATGTCTTCCCCAGACTCCCACTCACCTCTTGTCCCTTCCTCTTTATCCTCATCCCCTGAATCAAACTCACGCCTACCTATTCATCAATCACCTCGACACTTCCACGCACCACGTTACCCACGACGACGACACTCATGAACCACGAACGATAGAAACGAATTAGAGTGTCGCGTGCAAGAATTCACCCAAAAGGTGCACGAAGCCAGACAGCGAGCAGTACAAGCTTGTGAACGATTCGAGACACGGTTCAACATAGGGGCACACTACTCATTCATCTACACACTGGAAGAGGACACGATCATGACTGATATCTGGTGAAGCCGGGACGTCTTCAGACCTGACAAGGGGGCAGTGTTACCATCTCTTTCCCTTTTCCTTTATTCCCTACATCAACCTATAACGTGCATCGAACCTACGACTCAACTATGATACTGAGACTCACGTGACCAGATACAGAAGGGCCTTCTCGTCCTGCAATCCCTATATAAGGTAGCCTAGACTGTAGCCTCATCTCTAGGCTTGTTCTCTTCGTACTAATACCGAGCTACGCTCTGGCCCTTGGTGGCTATTGTATTACCCTCTCATCTTGTGAATCCTCAGATCCTCAGGCCGTTTGCCTGACTTCTGATTCCCCTGTATTGAACCCTTGACCTGGGGTTGTACACATAAGGGGACTGCCACTGCGATCTGTCTTAAACACGAAGACTCGCAGTGTCCAAGTTGATCACGTGACTTGGCGAACCTCGACCAATACGCTCAGAGCTTGAGCGTAACATCACAGGTATCCTCTTTTTCTGTCAAGTTTTTTATCTATCTAGTCTCTTAATCTACAGGAACTGATGATGATGGCAGCAGCACCAACAGCGACAGGGGCATGACCCTGCGACACTGCGACGATGACCACAACAACAACAACGACAACCTGTTACGATCTTACCTACGGACTGGATGGACCGCTACTTTTTCTGTTACGCTACCATGCTTACGCTCTGCTCCGTGACTCGAAGTGATGACTGATGACGCTCCATGAGGACATGGAGCGTGTACTATACTTAGCACGATGACTCGTATCTGACTCGTCCTGCTCCACAGGCCACTTGTGGAGTGGGTACTATACTTAGCGGACTACTCCACTACCCTCGTTATGACTCGGTAGTAGTAGCACATGACTCCTTTGTACCAGGCCTATATAAGGGCCTTAGTTTGCGTAGAGTCAAGCCCTAAGCTTGACTTCGTTTCAATTCGACTTTGTCTTGCCTCCTCACTTGAGCTCGCCGCTCTAAGCCATTACCTCGTTTCACTTGAACTTGCTGCTTCAAGTCGCCTTAAGGCCTCATCGCTCAGCAAGGCTCTGCTTCACTCTCACGCCTCTCTAAGTTGGCTGTAATGACTTAAGCTCTGGGCCTTCGCACTAGTCACATGCTCGCCCTACTCCAAAGAACTTAGCTTCACTCTCGCGTCGACATGACCACCGGAAGTGTCACGCTTAGGACCACGTGCTCATTACCTCGCACGTGCTCACTCCTGCCTAACGCCCAAGTCGCACAAGTCATGCTCATGGCCTGTTGAGCCGTAACATAAGTCAAGCTTCCCACTAACCACCAGGAATGCCCCACCCTGGACAATACAGACTATTGGGAATGCCTCAGCGATCTTAATAGAAGATGTGCACACATCACTCAGTGGAGAATCCTCCTTGACAACGCAGTTTATCGCCACAATGCTGCCTGCTTCCTATCTTGTGCGGAAGGACCATCAGAGCAACATCACACTCTCTCGATCGAAGTAGAAAACTTTTGATTTATCAAACAGAAGTGGCTGGAAGACTTCACAGCGTTTGAAGCAGCCCTTACCATCTTACAGCTATCGCTAGAACCCTGGAGTCTACTCGACGACCACGTTTAGGGCCCATCCACGAGATTAGCTTGCCAGAAATCCTCGAAGCCATCCTTTGGACACGAGAAGCCACAGATCAGCTCGAAGCAGACGTCAACTGCCATCGCCACGAGTGCCCAAGAACCTGTGCCAACAGCCCAAATAGGCACCACCGCAATCTCGACCAGATCGCACAAGAACTTGCTGAGATCGTCGCTGAAGTCGATTTTGTCTGCACCATCTTCGTCCACCAAGTAGAGCTCATCCTGCAAGAAGAAGGACAGTAATCATGGCGACCCTCCGAATACAGATCTCGGAGACCAGAGACACCCCAGTTGCGCCGCGGAAGAACGCTGACCTACCAGATTATATCTGTGGAGGGGCCTACTGGAAAGACACTGACCGGAACCCCAGAAAGTGGTGCTATCACCACACAATCCGATCACCTGACAGAAGTGAAAAGCACTTCTGTTACGAACTTACCTATGGACTGAACGGACCGCCTTACTTTTTGCTTACGATACTCTGCTTATGTCTCCCCTCACATTCTAGATCCTGACTCAGTAGTTGTGACTTGCCGCGCTCCACTGTGATGTGGAGCACGTACTATACTTAGCCCTGACTCGACAATGACTCGTTCCGCTCCTCAGTGACCAGTGGGGCAGATACTATACTTAGCGGACTACTCCACTACCCTCGTTATGACTCGGTAGTAGTAGCACATGACCCCCTTGTACCAGGCCTATATAAGGGCCTTAGTTTGCGTAGAGTCAAGCCCTAAGCTTGACTTCATTTCAATTCGATTTGTCTTGCCTCTTCCCTTGAGCTTGCCACTCTAAGCCGATTGTCTCCACTTGAACTTGCTGCTTCAAGTCGCCTTAAGGCCTCACTGCTCAGCAAGGCTCTGCTTTACTCTTACGCCTCTCTAAGTCGGCTGCAACGACTTAGCTCTGGGTCTTGCACTAAGTCACGTGCTTGCCCTACTCCGAAGAACTTAGCTTCACTCTCGCGTCGATGTGACCACCGGAAGTGTCACGCTCAGGACCACGTGCTCGTTGCCTTGCACGTGCTCACCCTTGCCTACACCCAAGTCGCACAAGTCATGCTCACAGCCCATCGAGCCGTAACAACTTCCCTATCGAATTTATCAACGACCATTGGTATATCCTCGAGTGGGCAGAAAATCGTTACTGGACAAAACCAGACAACTGCATCCCCCACGACGACACCACAGGATTAGGACACCCTGGTAAAGCCCCAGAAAGCATCGACGTAGACCCACCATCGCCGCCACTCGCCTCTTCCGCATCGAAAGGAAAACAAAAGGAAACAGAGCCACTCGAAGAATTCCTGAGCACCGGACTTCAGGACGTCGCAACGCTCCAAGGCAGCCACCCCCTTACCCAGGAAACAACAGCTACACCGCAGTTGCTCCGCCTAGCACAACAAGCCACACAGCCCACACCACCGCCACCCATCCTCCAGCAACCCGTACCACCCCCACCTCCACCACAGCAAACCAGCATGGCAACGATCTCTACGCCACAGACAAATGGCAACAACTCCATGAAAGGAAATGCGCCAGCCATCTTCGATGGAGATCGGAGCAAAAGTGCCAAATTCCTAAAGGAATTTAAGCTGTACCGAATCCTTAATGGGAAATTGGACAACGTTACCATCCCCTATAACCAAGTAGCGCTCGCCATAGGATACATCAGGGGCCCCAAGGTGGATGATTGGACAGACGCACAAACCGCGCTCCTAGAGGAAAGAACCACTCGAGCAGTTAACTGCATTCAGAAGACAGACGAAGCACTATGGGCTAGCTTCGTCCAAGACTTCACCAATGCCTTCACAGACACAGCCAAGGAGCAGAATGCCTTCAATAAATTGGTCAACCTCAGGATGCAGGAAAACGACGTTGACAGCTTCATCACCACCTTCAACCACCTTGTCCTAGCAGCAGGACGATCCCCTACTGACTTAGGAACGCTAGACCTCTTCAAAAAGGGTCTCCACCGAGGGATAGCACTAAAAATCCTTAACAAAAAGACCATACCAACGACCCTAGACGATTGGCAGGAGGCGGCGTGAAAAGAAGTCATCAGAAGTGCTCAGATACTTGCAGACCTAGGACCCGCCCCCAACCAGCAACGCTTTGCCCCTAAACCGCGATTCATCCCCAGAGCACCAGCCCCTGCCCAGCACCCCAGAAATAATGCCCCAGTCCCCATGGATGTAGATGCCGTGCGCATGGGAGGACCACTGACCAATGACGAAAAGAAGAAGCTTATGGATGAGCGAAGATGCTTCTACTGCAAAGAGAAGGGACACCGCGCCGCCCAATGCTTCAAAAAGAAGGGGAGACAAGGCCAGCAAGCCCCCTCCCAGTGCACCACACTCGTAAGGGCAATGAGTCAAGAAAGCCTGACCATCGTCCCTGACGATAGTGCCAGCCAAGCACCAATGGACGTCATGTCCCAATTGCGCACCATGAGCGCAACAGAGCGGTCAGCAGCCTTTGACCGCATCATCCAGGAAGACTTGGATTTTTAAAGCGGCTTGACCTAACAGCCTGGGATCAAGCCTCGCATATTTGTACCATGTATGTCTCAAATCGGAATAGTATCAATGTCAATTTTACGTTTTCCACCATACATGGAAAGGCTGCAGAAAGTGCGCTCATAGACAGTGGCGCTACCGACAATTTCATCGACCAGAAAACTGCCCAAAGGCTGCGTCTTGTGCCCAGACAACTATCCCAACCACGCCTCCTCTATAACGTCGATGGATCCGAAACCGCAGTGGACGAATCACCACCTATTGCGACCTAGTAATCAAGCAAGGGAAGAAAGAGAGTGTACAACGCTTCTTCCTTGCTAACCTAGGATGAGATCGGACGATCCTGGGATTCCCCTGGCTCCATGCCTTCAATCCCGATATCGATTGGAGCACCAAGACCGTCAAGGGAGGACCAATTTCCCTCGCAATAACAAGCAGAAAGGCACCAGAGCAACCCCGAAGCCTACTGCAATGCACCCAACTTCTTGGACATGCCCGGGATCTCCTTACTCTCATACCACCACCATGTCTAACTTTCCCACGCCTCCACACCCCCCACCCACCATCCAGCAAGTAACTGGAGTACTTCAGTCAGTTCTAAGCGCCTCTGAGGAGTTACTTAAAGACAGCCCCTCAACCATAGAGCAGCTGAAACCATTCTTCCTCTCTTTCTATTACCACCCCACCATCACAAAAATTTTGGGGGCCTTCCCCAAAGTCAAACACAGCACCCCCCTCCCACCTCCACTCAGGACTCCGAGCTGGTGTCCATTAAGGAGACCCTGGCAGCACTGTCTAAGGCAGTGGAAAAGCTATGCTCCTCCAAAGCCCCACTCCCCACCCCCGCGCAGCCCCCAGAAAAAGGACAAAGCTGCCTACCCATTCAAACCTATGCGGATAAAGCGCGGCCCCACCCAGGCCTAGCCTGGTTCTGGACCTTAACCGCTTCCCTCAATCCAACAGATCAGGGCCTCCCCCTCGATCATCTGTGATTGGCTGAATGAGCGCCTTACTTCCTCAAGCACCAGCAAGTCCGTATTCTGCCGCAAGGTGGACGGATAAAGGCAACCTGGTTCTCAGGGTGGCGTCTCCAACACCTCACATCAACTCCTCACCGCATCCCTACACATCCAATCTCTTCTCTCCGAGTTCTACAAAGTGTTACGGCTCGACGGGCCGTGAGCACGACTTGTGCGACTTGGGCGTGGGCAAGAGTGAACACGTGCGAGGGCAACGAGCACGTGGTCCTGAGCGTGACACTTCCGGTGGTCACGTCGACGCGAGAGTGAAGCTAAGTTCTTCGGAGTAGGGCGAGCACGTGACTTGGTGCGAAGACCCAAGCTAAGTCGTTACAGCCGACTTAGAGAGGCGTGAGAGCGAAGCAGGCCTTGCTGAGCGATGAACGCGAAAGGCGACTTGAAGCGGCAAGTTCAAGTAAGGCGTGACTTAGAGCGGCGAGCTCAAGTGAGGAGGCAAGACAATCGAATTGAGAAACGAAGTCAAGCTTAGGGCTTGACTCTACGCAAACTAAGGCCCTTATATAGGCCTGGTACAGGGGAGTCACATGCTACTACTACCGAGTCATAACGAGGGTAGTGGAGTAGTCCGCTAAGTATAGTACCAGCCCCACAGGCCACTGTGGAGCGGGGTGAGTCAGGATCGAGTCAGGGCTAAGTATAGTATGCGCTCCACGTCCAGTGGAGCGCAACGAGTCATAGCTATGGGGTCTAGAACATGAGGCGAGACGCGGCTAGGTATCGTAGCGAAATGAGAAAAGAGACGGTCCGCTCAGTCCGAAGGGGAAAACGTAACACAAAGGCTCCATCCCCCCTCACACCTCCCTCCCCATCCAGGCTAATGTGAAATGGTCCAAAATCCTAATCAATGGAGTACCCACAGGAGTCACAGAAGGCCGGGGTGCAAAAACCCCAGAGGAGTGCCACGCAGCACTGCTACTCGAGAACCCCTCCTACACCACCCTCCAAGTCACACAGAAACCCAGCTGGGTACGCCCACCCTCCACCTACACCATAGGCTCCACCTCCTCCCTCGTCGTGGCATTCGGGACCCAGATGGCAGCAAGAGTAGGGCCCTTCTTGCCAGCCAGCAGCTGTACATCTTCGGCGTGAGAGCCAAAGTTAAGCGCTGGAAGAAGACACCCCAAAAACCAGCCCAAAACCCCGAAAGCACTATCCTCAACCCCCCGCACGTGGTTTCACGCTCGAAGAAATCCTCGGACGGATGAGCAAGGACCCTTGAACCAAGACCCCAGTCTCAAGAAGCGTCAAGCCCCCACCTCCCCACCACAGCCCAATGATCCATCCTCAAGCGCCGAGCCCCAATGGGCCAAAGAAGAAGAAGAGGCTCATTAGGGGACCACATAAGCTGCATCGTACACAGCAAGACCCGGACTCGCCTCTTCAGCCTTGATTCGCAACGAGCCTTCACTGGCAGGGTTACCTTTTACATACAGACAAGCCAATGGACTGAGTAGTAGTTACACCGTAGCGAAAGCCCATTAAGTGTAGTCCTACACACTGTGGGCATT
>WTXC01000456.1:0-13089 GCA_022496195.1 Lactifluus subvellereus | reverse complement strand
TACATCTTGACGGTTACCTATTTGCCCGATTGTAACGGGAAATCATAATTGCATCAGTACGGAAGCGCGCCGCAGCACAATCTGGCTGTGTTCAAGAGTGGTGCACGACAGTACTTCATCTGGTCTATCACCGTTTCAGCCGATCAGATCAGCGCTTATAGTGCGACTGGGTCGGGCTTCGGCAGGCAGGGGAAAATCCCCGTATTATATAATGCAACTCAAATTATATCAAGTGGCTCTCTCCAGTTCTAACAAATCTCTAATCCTAACGCCAAGCGACTCGGAGCACGCCCTGGGGAATGAAAGGGAGATCGAGATCGACGCAGATCATCACACACTTAGAAAACGACGGATCGACCTTGCTAGCAACCTTTTGACCAGATCTTCTTGGAGCGATGTTGACGTGAAAGCTCTCTTGCTAGTCCATAGATAATTGGTAGTTCCACGGATCTGGCAACCACATTGAACCGCATGGTATGACTTACAAGAAAAGAGGTGCTAATTTAACGCGGTGGAGCTGTAAGTAACTTGAGCTACTGTATTCTCCTTACTAGGTCGCTACTACAGTTGACACCGGCGTGGGATCAATTGCGGCGTTTTATGATGCAAGTATGATACATGCTTTTCAGACTTCTCGAGGCTGTGTAGTGTTCTCATCACGCCAGCCTGAGCAGTGGCCGACGGTTGCTCACCTTATCAAATGAATTGCTACTGTATATAGTTGCCATCAGTGAGGGCACTATACCCACTATATCGTAAAGTTGATGGGCGCCCGGCTTCGCTGTAGGTCATACATTCGGACACATCTGTGTAGAACCCTCCTCCTAAATTTATTTCTGACAGTTTGGCCCGTTTGGGATTACCCTCTTGCCATTCATGGCGCCCGCCTGAGTCGTCATGTGGGTGGTTGAAACCTTCGAATTTTCTGCCCTGTCTGGCTTACTTCTTTACAGATACTGTAGAAGTCAGCCATACTAGCGATATCGCAACGTCAAGGTCACTAACTTGAATGGTCGATATATGATCAACGGTTAGCATAGACAACCGTGCCTGGGATGAAGCGTAATCTCAGTTTCAACTCCGTTGATTTTCGGACGATAGAATTCTTGGTAAAAAAAAAATTCTTTATTTGTTCACCCAGCCAAAAAGACGCCGCTATCTCCAACGTGTCAGGCACCGATTTTGGCTAGTGGCACACTTGATGGGATCGATCTGAGGTAGAACATGAATGCGCTTATAATCGACTCCGCCTTCTCGCGTGGTAGCAGCATATAACCCTGTATCCGGAACCGGCCCTCTGCCCGAGCCTTGCGTCTCGGTTTCTATCCCATTCTGCGTCTCTGCGCTGCACGCGCTACCCTTCGTGGACAGTGCTGCAATGTCCAGTCCAAACACGCCACCACCGGGTTCTTCGCAAAGTCAAGCAGACGTGCTCGGCCCAGGCATCTTGGGTCTGTTTATGGATGGACTCATAACCGGTCTCGTTATCGCACAGTTCTCTCGGTGGTTCTCTGCCCCGGAACGCAATGAGCACACGGCCTTTTCCGCTCTCGTTGTATTCGCGACTGTTGTCGGACTGTGCGTTTCCTTCAGACTTTATATCCACATCGCCTCATCAACCGTCGCTGCTGATGAAGCGTGCAGACTGGGATATATTTCGCATCCGTTTGGGTAAAGTACGTGCAGCAGTTTGGGCAGGTTGTACGTGCCAATACTCCCGTTATGCTCCCATGACCCACCGTTGACGCGACAGCCTTGCCTCAGTTGTTTGCAGACTGGATGGATTTTATCCAGCCTCTTCCCGTGCGTACAGTAAATAATACTGCTTCCCTCATGGCAGCTTCTCATGTCTTTGTAGACAATGGTTATATCTGTTCCTGTGCAGGCTTTGATGATTTGGCGCTGCTATTATGTACGTTCTGAACCATATCGCCCGGCAGCCGTTGACTAGAACATTCAGATCGTCGCGAAGAACCTATACGTCATCGTCAGTTTCGCCTCTCCGAGTCTTCTCGCTGATGTTATGCTGAGACTGTTCCTCAACTCAGATACCGCTTGTGCTACTTCTAATCATCACAGTTGGTTTGACATTGTGGTCGATTGTACGGGTCATGCAATTCGAGATGACTACCGCCCCCGGGAGTTACCTTCACGTCCCATCCACAGTCGGCATAAATTATCCCTGTAAGATCATTTGACCTATTGAAAGGGGTGCCTCTTCCTAACCGTTTTACAGACTTGATGACTCTCATTCTTCCCTCAAGTACGTCTACCGCAGATTGGAATGCATTAAAGCCCTTCACCACTATACAGTCCTAGACATCGCCCTCAGTAGTATTTGTGCGTGGGTTCGTCTCCGTCCTACTTCAGATGCTTACCGCGGGACCAATTACATCAAGTGCTACATTACCTCACGCGATCCATGAAGCAGGTGTACGCAACCCAAATACGTAAGGTATGTTTCCATTTGTCCACTAGGGTTGCCCGTTGCGTCGCTCAGTTTCTGGGAATTCCAGCGAATAGCTCGTCTCATGGCCATCGTGTGGCAATCTGCGGTTCCACCGACGCTCTGTACCATCTGCCTGTGCATATTCTATATTCAATTCTCCCTCGCGACTCGGGTGTGTCCTCATTTTCACTCCCTGCGTAGAGATCTCGGAATTTTTCGATATGCCTTTATGCATGGGTGGACGCTGACCACCATTTGCCACCCTCAGAAAAGAATGCAAATGTGGTACACATTTATTCAAGGAATGGTTGGCAAGCTCTACGTCCTTTCCCTCTTTTATATAATGTACGGCCTCATTCACACCTCGGTGGCTATACAATAGCTGACTCAGGAGAAAGCAATGATCATACCCTCACCGGCGGGCAACCCTCAAGCTTCGATCCAACGCTTACAATACCAAACGAGGCATATGATACATTTTCGCTGGACACTCGAGTTGGCGGTGCAGCTGCGTGCTGAGCGTCGCGCGCATCTGCAACATCCGTCGGTGCCAGTGTTGCCACCAAACCGCGCTTTCAGCCGCTTCCGTTCTCTATCGCTCGCCGTTCACTCCTTATTGTACAGAAGACCCGGATCTGCGTCGCTTGTCGCTTGGTCAATATGCCTGACTTTTCGCCACATTCCTTTCTCGACACTCCCTTTCCCCCGACCCCGTTCGCGTTGTTGCTGTAAGTACATGATAGAAACACGACATTATACAATAGATCAAGGATATGCCCACTTGCCTACTCTCCTGCGCATACTATTCCCCACACACCAGTCGCCCTCTCCACCTTACAGGACCCGACTACACACCCTTTTGCGTTCGAAGATGAATTGTCCAATGGTCTGCCATTCTGCGGGCGCCTGCGAATATGCTGCATATCTTTTCGCGACGAGTTTCTGAACCTGATACAAGATTCGCACGGGGGGGGGGGAAGTTAGTGGTGGTGACTGAAGAGCGAGGAGATGAGTATGTGATACGCACAGCGCCAGGGGCGTGCGCAGTCTCAGAGGAATGGTGAAGTCTCTGGTCTCATGTTCGGTTCCTAGAGTAGAAAAACTAGAGGAAGACCTAAAAGGGTTGCCTTTCTTTCCTTATATCTGGCACCCTATTCTCGTAAACAACCAGCGCCCGTCTGCCACTGGATCCTGTCGGCTCTGACGCTCTCACTTGTTCTGCTCATTGCTGGACGAGAAACAGTAATTCATTACACTTCATGACGATTGACAAAGCTGCCCGTACCCACAGCCCGGAATAGTTGCGACATCAGGGAATCATTCATCCGTGTGCGCCGGCGGCTTTAAGTGTTAACACAATATCCACAAAGCGGAGAGGTTTTCTACTACCCACGAACTGAAGTGGAGATGTGTCAGGGACTGTGGGAAACCTGGCTGACCACGATCGGCGATGTAACGCCGTAGCTAGTGGATGCCGCCGCCTCCAATCAGTATGATGAGATCTAGAAGGTAACGGGCAGGGCACGCCGAAGGTCTTCGGGTTCACATGGTGAAGAAATGCTTCCGATGGGAAATTTCATCTAGCGCCCGCCGCTGCACGATTATCGGGTCGCCATTGAAAGGAAGCGTTTGCGCGACAGCGGTGACGTGGCAGAGGCAACGACGGCGATTAAAAACCATAACGGCGATTGACGCGTGTTCCTTAAGGGCCAACAGCCCAGTGTTGAAGAGGTACAGTAGCAAAGGCTATGAGACAGGTTTCAAGGGAACTCATTCTGCTAACTTGTCGGCAATTAACTGAATCCAGAAGGTCATTGGTCACGAGAAAGGGGACAGAGGCACTGATAGTTGAAACTTGAATAGGGCGCTAGAGAGGTGTGACGCAACGTGAAGACCACGATGGTACTCAAGACGAGTACGAAGGGACGTATGGATCAGTTCATCCTCACACAATGATCTATCTGGCTCACTGGCCCGGGAGTTTCGCCACCGACGGCGACCTGGACCACAAAGTGCGGCAATTTCTGGCGATCAATTAGACGAAGAACGACTTACAACGAAGACAGGGTGATGAAAGTCATCCGTTGGGTCCAATAACCCAGTGAGAGACCATAGTTCAGATGTACGATCGCCGCAAGTTGAGTTCGGACTCGGACTGGGAGTTTCAGTTCGCTTTGCTGATCATGTGACGAGTTTAAGGGTCGATTATTACGTAAGATATCGATATCCAAAAAATTGATCAATCTCATTGACTCGCAAGCGTCTTCTTTCTCCTTCCACCACTGTACCCCTTCCAAAATATCACTGCTTAGAGATGTCTGCTGGAACTTTATATACGAACTTGGGGACCGAGGCAAAGCGCGTACGTTATACTTTTATGTTGTATGCTACTAAGTAGGTTGCGATACTTTATATTAAACACCCCGCCGTAAACAGATCAGGGCCATCGCGGCCTTCGCTGGGCTTTCTGTCGAGGTCAAGGAGAGCATTTCGGATATCGTAAAAACACCCACGCTCACCAGTAGAGATGGTTTCTCCGTCTTTGAGGCCAGCGCCATTGGCCGTTACAGTGAGTCATGATGATCTGTGCAGTATAGGGCGAAAGACCCCTCGGACATCGCGAAGATCGTCCTCTTTACGTGTTAATGACGCCTGTTGGTGAAAGTCTGAAGGACTGTCTCCTGAACACCGCCTCACTGTGCAATTTCCGAACAATGGGTCGAGGGTTATAGCACAAACACAGTTTCGCTTATTAGGCTAATATGACTCTGATCATTCCTATCTCCAGTTGCCTTCCTAGCCCCTAACTCTACCCTCATTGGCAACGGTGCCACAGAGGCCGCTTTGGTCGACCAATGGGTCGCGTTTGTGGACTCTGACATTGCGCGCTACAATACTCTTATCCTTCAACTCGTTAGGGGTGCCATCAACCCCTACAACAAGCCTGTGCGTTGTCTTAGTATTTAGGATTCTGTATCATTCAAACATAACATCCTTCTAGATCCACACTGTATTTCAAGACCGTCTGACTTCCGCCCTCACCATCCTCGAAAGACATCTTGCTACTCGTACCTTCCTCGCAAGCGAACGCATCACTCTTGCGGACATTACGCTTGCCGCAGAGCTCCAATCCGCTTTCTCCACAACCGTCGACGCTGCCCTCCGCGGGAAGCTTCCCAACGTTCTCCGCCACTTCGAGACCATCGTGAACCAGCCGAACCTCGCGTCCATCTTCGGTTCCACTGCGTTCGCTGAGAAGGCGCTGCAGTACACACCGCCTCCGAAGGAAAAGAAGGAGAAGGCGCCTCCTGCACCTGCACAGCCCAAGGCTGAGAAGAAGCCTAAGAAGGAGGAGGTCGATGATGACGAGGACGACGACAAGCCGTATGAGGAAGCTCCAAAAGAGAAGAACCCTCTCGACCTCCTACCCAAGTCGACGTTCAACCTTGAGGACTGGAAACGCGCATACTCCAACAAAGAAACTCGCGGTGCCGGCGGCTCGATCGAGTGGTTCTACCAGAAGTTCGCCCCCCTTTGACTTTTCTGTCTGGAGTGACTAATGGCGCGGCATAGCTTCGATAAGGAGGGCTTCTCAATCTGGCGTGTCGATTTCAAGTACAATGAGGAGCTCACGCAGACGTACATGTCCTCGAATCAGATTGGTGGCTTCTTCAACCGGCTCGAGGCTTCGCGCAAGTATCTATTCGGCTCCGTTGGCGTGGTCGGCACGTCGAACAACTCGGTCATCGCAGGCGTGTTCATCGCACGCGGGCCGGAAATCAAACCTGTCGTCGAAGTCGCGCCCGACTGGGAAAGCTACACTTATGAACGTATTGACCTGGACAATGCAGAGCAGAAGGTATTCTTTGAGGCCGCGCTTGCATGGGACCTCGAAGTAGGAGACAGGAAGTGGGCAGATGGGAAGAATGTACGTTGTGTCACTTTTACCTTTCATATTTGGTCACTAACCCCACGTCCGCAGTTCAAGTAAACGTATAGTAGTGTATAGTGTCTTGCTCTTCCGGTGAAGTCACTTGTATTTGGTTGCTCGAATGTTCTCCCTTGCATCTGCTCCCGCCCTTCCCAAGTCTTCGTGTGTTACCATCCACCTCTGCATGTGTCACCAGTCCTGCGGGTGTATCGTTTAGCAGTTATAAAAGTGAAATTTTTGAGACATTCTTATAAGATGTCATGGGGCCTGTTTCCCGCGGCATTATTGGCGACCACCTGAGTTAGGGAACAGCGACACAAGTGTGGTATTCGACGAGCCGTTGTGAATGTTCGGCGCACATAGTCGATACCTTCCACACGTTGGAATAGAAAAGAAGGACTCGTCGGAGGAGCAAAAGAGTGGTCACATGATGAGGAAGTCACGGGACAAGTGGTATATATCGCGGTCGCGGGTAGTAGAATAACCTGGCTTGAACCCTTCGACGAGTCCTTAGGGGCGCGTAACCTGAGCCTGAGGTATACTCACACCAAATGGGAGTCTGAGCGATAAAACTGGCCTCACCGGCCGAATCCTCTCGTGATTAATGATCTTGCATAAGAATCTATTAGGGTATTTGGAACGGCCAGCTGGCGCCCATACAATGAGAAATGACCAGCCGCGAAGCCTTAGACCAGCTAACTTTCATACGAGCGTTGTGTAGTTTTAGTGTACTACTGCCAGTGCCAGTGTAGCTGGTCCCCGCACTGCTGCAAGAGACGGACCCCGGCACCCTTGAAGTGTTCGTTGTCTAAAGTCGCAGAAATCGCGCCACGCGGCCTAGATACACCATAGTCAGAGCCTACGTAACTGATTGTAACCAGGATATAATGGGAGACACTGGACTGGAGACAGACTGTCGGATGCCCGGGTCCGGCCCGGGAAGTCCATACAATTACTAGGCTGCGGATTGAGCTAAATCAGTGTGATTCAGTGATTCTGAACACGTCCGTCGTCTCCTTCCCAACATCCATCTGTTTTCCTCCGAGTAGTAATTTCAAATCTTCAATCTCCTTAGAGAGTTCCCCTATGCCGAATCGTAATGCCCTCAACAAGGAGCTCATCATGAGACGCGTCGTTGGGCACTATCAAACCCAGACCCCCTCATCAGGCTCTACAATGACGGACAGCGACAGCACCTCACGTCTCCCTCACGAAAAGTGAGAATATGTCTTATATGTATCGGCTTTGGTTGATACTTGAACTCTTGTCAAGTGGCGTGCAGACGTCCTTATACCCTGATGGACTTGCCCATCTCGAAACTGAGCCTACCGAGTTCAGGTCGTCCATTCGAACCCCCACCGCGCGCTCTGCGGCCATCTCCTCGATGGATGAGAAAATAGAAGCAGCCAGACATCACATTCTCTCATTGCTCACGCGTCGTAATGCCCTTGCGCCGATTTCCCTTCTCCCCCCCGAGCTTCTTGCGCGAATCTTTCACTTCCATGCGTTTGAGGAACTTCAGTCCAACAGGGAGACATTGAGCCGGATCAGAGTAACACATGTGTGCCGGTACTGGCGACAGGTTGCGCTGGAGGATTGCTCATTGTGGGCCAGATTCTCAGCGCTTCCTCCGAGCACGACGTGTCTGGCCGAGATGCTAGCTCGTGCGAAGGGTGCGCCGTTAATTATCGACTTGGATGGTTCACAAAATTCCAAAACGTTTTCCATGTTTTCATCACATCTCTCCCATATTCGCGAGCTCCGCCTCCGCAACCTGTGTGACTCTTTGGTTGACGGGAACAGCATCCGGGAACTCTGCAGTTTGGAAGCTCCCATGTTGGAACATTTCGAACTCGGGGTTCCTTCTTTTTCTCCTGTGATTGTTCAAACTTCTGTTGGGACAAGATTCTTCAAGGGGCAAGCACCAAAGCTACGGACCTTCTCGCTCTGCCAAATTCAGGTCCCTTGGTCACTTGTTCCGCGTACTCAGCTATCTCAGCTGAGAATTGTCCTATCCAAAGAGATTTCCACTACCGACGACGTTTCCTTACTCGATACTGCGAATCAGCTGATTGATGTCCTGACTAACAATCCTGCATTGGAGGACCTCGTTCTCCAATGTTGTCTACCCCCGATGCTTTCCCACGCCTCTCACTCCCAAGCCATCCACCTTCCACGCCTTTCGCATCTGGGTCTTGCCGCGTCAAGTTCGCGCGTTGCAGATCTATTGAAGGTGCTCAAGCTACCTTCCTCAACAAAGCTTCACTTGCGCTGTACCTCCGAGAATGTTGGCGCATACAATGACGGCCTCATTCCTCCACTCATTTCAGCCCATTTCAACAAACCCGATGCCATCACGTTCAAAAGTCTCATCCTTACCCTCGACGACATGTTAATAGAATTGACTGCATCCAGTTCCCTCCCTATATCAACAGTCTCTCGTTCCCATACTTTTGGATGTGGTCTTGAACGTGATGCCGAGCTTTCTCTATTACTCGACGCGGACTTCAATTTTGGCCACTTGTGGGACACGCTGGAGAGGGTGTGCGCCATGCTACCCATCGCGGAAGTCGAATATCTCTCCATATCCGCATCTGACGTTCTTCATCCCATAAACTGGGAGGGACTCTTTCGACGCTGTGAGAAGATCACTACAATCGACGTCTGCGGACGCGGAACAACTACTCTCCTACAGACACTCACTCCTCCGAAACTCGGCCATAGCACATCTAGTGGCAAGGGGAAGAAGAGAGAAGATTATAGAAATGCCCAGGCGGAGGGGGTCGACAGTACCGCCCCATATGTATCTCCTGTCTTCCCAGAGCTGACGACCCTCCTCATGAGAGGGTTGGACTTCTCTGACAACGTGCCTCGCTGTGGCAACTTGTACGACGTTCTCGTGAACGCTCTGCGACGGCGAACGTTGCACAAAGTGCCCTTGAAGAAGCTGAGCATCAACAATAGCAGCATCAGCACCAAGCGCTCAAATGCGTTGGAGAGACTCGTCCAGGACTTCCACTGCGGCAAAGACGAAGGCTTTTCGTGGCATGACTTTGACGACGTCGATTCTAACCCGGATCTCACTGATTACGAGGGGTACTATGGAGACCAGTTCGTGGGCACCGCGCACGGCGAGTGGGTCGTCGATTGGGAGGACTATTCGGATTATTCCGACGAGTGGTTTTAGTGCTGCCGGCCCTCAATTGGACGTACTAAGTTCAGGTGCTATCCTTTCCCCAGGGACTTGACTTGCTTCCATATTAGCGATTCACACGAATTTTCTACGTTCTCAAAGAGAGTTCTTTCGGCGGCGCGAGTGAATGTATGATACTTATTGTACGTCTTGTCTGTGGTGAATACCTCCCGCGCATAGTGCAAACATCCAGAATAGTGCACCTTCTGGTGTGTCGTCCATCCGCGTCCTGTGTCGTTCATGAACAGCGTGTGATCCGTCCCTTGGTATGCAGATCGTCCGTTACGTTACGATGTCATGGGGCCGGATTTTTCTTCCTCAAGACACTCCAGGTCCAAGAACAGCCATGTCACGCCTACTTACGGTGTAGCAAGAAATCATGATGGAGAGTTCAAGCCCGGGCCCTTTGGTCAGCCAACTCGCATGTAGAATCCGAGTCGACGCGCAGTCAACGCTTTGGCGCACTACCGTAGTATCGTTTATAACTTCTCGTTGCTGCCCTTCCCCAGGCAAAAATCCCCATAACACGCTCCCGAGCGTATCCTTGACAAAACCGCGCTGACAGGAACAAACTTGAATTTAGTGGTGCCGCTATGCCACGCTACCCGCCAGCGCAGTACAAAGAGCGTCACCACAATAGAACGATACTCACGCTACTAGTCAATAACCGTAACAATACCCAGAAACAAAAAAGGGAAAATTAAGATTAAACGGAGTAGAGGCGATTCTGGGGGACGGGGGGTCACAAACTGAACGGGAAGGTTACCAAGGTGGCAATACAGGCGTCCGAAACTAGGCGATAGTCATACTAACCCCCAACGTTCGTCCCGAAACTCCTTAATATGAGCGAGCCAGGGAGACCCATCGTAAGCTACCACCCTGCGTTGGCGATGTGTGGGCCTGTCTGTCCTTCAAGCATTTTTTTTCGAATCCATTTGTGTGCGCCTTGGGGTACAGAACCCTATGTAGCACTACTCTAGTATGTAGATCCACTGTCTAGCGTCCTTCAAGCATATTGTTGCCCAGCAGCGCCAAGAGCTCGTCTATGATATCAGCTGGTAAGATACAGTGCTATCGGGCGATGCACCTGCGTCGAGAAGGATTTTTGTGGACCAGGTTTGTCTGGGATTCTCCCAGTCAGACGACGAGATGGCCCTGAATTGGCAAAGTATAGCCTGAGTGTAGGGCCGACCAGGGTCTTTGTGACTGGAGAGATGTGGCTAACACCTCCTCGAGTACAAGTTCGAGGGTAAAGTCAAGCCCACTGTCATCAACCAGATCTTCTTCAAGATATCACAACAGTCGTCGGGGTGGGTTTTCTTCCAAAAGCGCCTCCTTTGCTCGGATTTAGCCTCTCGACTGGTACTTGGCAGTGGGCCAGCAAAGGCATAGGAAGAAAGACCAGGAGGAGATCAGGTACTACAGTCTCTGGTACCATGGGCATGTATGATCCTTCAGAGCCGTCATGCAGGTGTTGACGAAGCCCGGCACTCTTCAGTGGGTCATTGTACCTTGGAAGAACGTGAAAATGGTTTAGAACCCCTTGCTGGACAATTTTTTTTTTTTTTTTTTTTTTTTTTTTTTTGAAGTCAGCATTTATATCCCGCAACGTGTAACTAAGACAAAGACGCGGACCCCGTGTACTACGAGATTGGGAGGGGCGGTGGAGGGCATGTGGAGAGGTTTTTAAACAATGATCTCGACGTGACTTGGAAGTGGGGTTGGCGTTACTTTTAAGACAGAAAAAAGAGGGCAGGCTTTAAAACCTAGCGCCTCGCGCGGGGCTCGCCCACAGAATGGGGAAATGCAGAGTCCAGCCAGCTCCCGGGGGTCTTTCACCCTGGTTCCCACACCTGCCTCGGTCGTGCGCATGCCTGCGTCTCCTTGAGGAATTTGAGCATGGCAGCGCCTCCTTGGAGGGTGCCCAGTAACTTGGGGAGGGAGTAATCGTGGTCGATGGGGCGGAGGTGTTCCTGCCGGGCCGCTGCGTGCAGCGGGCAGGATGCGATGACGTGTTCAACTGTCTGAAATGGCGCACCACATGGGCAGCTAACGGGTTTGTCGGGCCAGAACCTCGCTGTGCTTGCTGGACAAGTGACCCCCGACATACGATATACTCAGGCTAACACGGGCCGGCACGATCATGATCACGAGTATAACTGCGGAAGCGAGTTAAATAAATCAATTTTCATCACTTTCCCCTATCCACCTGTTTTCTGCTTATTCGTAGTTTGAAATCTCGAATCTCCTTAGAGAGGTCACGTCACCGATGTCGAATCACACTGCCGTCAACAAGGCGCCCATCGTGGAGCACAACTCTGGGCGGTATCAAACCCAGACCACCCCATCAGCTTCCACAATGATGGGCAACGACAGCACCTCACGTCTCCCTGACTGGCAGGAGTGAGAACATGTCCTATATGTAGGTCTTGGACTGATTTTTGAACTTTTGTCAAGCGACGTGCAGGTGTCCTTCTACTCCGATGAATTTGCTTGCCCTGAACCTGAACTTAACAAGTTCAGATCCGAGTCGTCCATTCGAATCTCCACCGCGCAGTCCGCAGCCATTTCTTTGATAGATAAGGAAATAGAGGCAGCTAGGCTTCACATTCTCACCTTACTCACGCGCCGTAATGCCCTTGCGCCGATTTCCCTTCTCCCTCTGAGCTTCTTGCCCAGATCTTTCACCTTCATATGCTTGGCGAGCCGTCTTGGTCCAACAGGGGATATTTGCCTGTATCGACGTCACACACGTGTGCCGGCACTGGCGACAGGTTGCGCTGGGGATTCTCATTGTGGGCCAGATTCTCAGGACTTCCGCCAAGTACGACGCGTCTGGCCGAGATTCTAGCTCGTGCGAAGGATGCACCGTTGATCATCGACTTTGATGCTCCACAAGTTCCAAATGGTTTCATGTTTTCATCACATCTCTCCCATATTCGCGAGCTCCGCTCCGCAACCTGTGTGACTCTTGGTTGACGGGAACAGCATCCGGGAACTTGCAGTTTGGAAGCTCCATGTTGGAACATTTTGAACTCAGGTTGTTTTTTTTCTGTGACTGTTCAACTTCTGTTGGGCAAGGTTTTCAAGGGCAAGCACCAAGCTACGGACTTCTCGCTCTGCCAAATTCAGATCCCTTGTCACTTGTCCGGTATCAGCTATCTCAGTGAGAATTGTCCTATCCAAAGAATATCCACACCGACGATATTCCTCATTCGACGACTTGAATCAGTGATTGATCTCTGACTACAGTCCGACACTGGAGTCTTGTTCTCGAATTTGTATACCTCTATACTTTCCATCCTCTCGTGCCAATCATCCACCTTCCAGCCTTTGCATTGGGTCTTGCGGGATCAATTCACGCGTTGCACATCTGTTGAAGATGTTCGAGCTACCTTCTCGACGAAGCTTCACTTGCGTTGTCCCTCCGAGAACAATAATGGCCTCATTCTTCCCA
Source organism: Lactifluus subvellereus (assembly GCA_022496195.1). Taxonomy (NCBI): domain Eukaryota; kingdom Fungi; phylum Basidiomycota; class Agaricomycetes; order Russulales; family Russulaceae; genus Lactifluus; species Lactifluus subvellereus. Next base: position 59 of record WTXC01000456.1, on the reverse strand, counting down.
TCATTTCAGCCCATTTCAACCACCCTAAGTTCGTCACATTCAAAAGCATCGTCCTTACC
>WTXC01000455.1:0-13090 GCA_022496195.1 Lactifluus subvellereus | reverse complement strand
CTTACTCCTACACCATCGCGCAGAGCATGACAGAGAACCACAGAATTGCCATCTCAGCCACCAGCTGAATTGCGACATTCTCAGCGGATGCGAAGGCCTCCAACTCGTCCTGGCAATGTCTATGGGGATAGGCACCCCACTCAAATAGAGAGAGACATTGAGCAGGAAGGCCAGTGGCAAAGAATGATTGAACCTGAGCTGGTAGCTCCCGCACACTCAATCAAGTAGGCAGGACGCTCCTGTACTACCTACTCCACAGCCTCCTAGCAACACCCGCTCTCTCAGCCACACTCTGAGGATGAAGTTGAAACAAACCTATTCTCCCAAGCGGAAGAAGGGGGAGTCAAATTGCTGAATCATCTGCTTGCCACAGCAGTTCCACCAGATTCAGAGCCACAAGACACTTCCAATGTAAGGAGTGGTCCTACAAGGACATTCAGTGCATGCCTACAGCGCAACAAAAGGAATGGAAGACTGCCTGTCACAAGAGTTAGACTCGCTTTGTGCACGACATGTCTTTGAGCTAGTAGATCCTCCACATGGGAGGAAGATCATCAAAAACCGATGGGTCTTTGATGTTAAGCAAGATGGACGCAAGAAGGCCTGGCTTGTAGCCAAAGGGTTTTCTCAGGTTGAAGGCATTGACTACAACGAGATATTCTCTCCCGTTGTACAATATGAAACAGTCTGCCTAATGCTAGCACTGGCAGCGCTACAAGATTGGCACATTACTGGGCTGGACGTTAAAACTGCCTTCCTCTATGGAAAGCTCGATGAAGAGCTATTCATGGAACAGCCTGAGGGCTTCATTAAACCTGGCCAAGATGCAAAGTCCTGCATCTTAAGCGCACCATATATGGCCTCAAACAAGCTGCTCTGCAATGGTGGAAAGTGCTTGATGAGTCCATGGCTGCCCTAGGCTTTACACGCCTACTCTCTGACTCAGGAGTGTTTGTCTATATCTCTAAAGGCAAACACCCAGTCATTGCAATCGTCTATGTAGACGATGCACTGTTCATGGGAAAGACCTTTCCCAAGTGAACAAACTCAAGTCTGCATTTATGCAAGCATGGGAATGCCGTGACTTAGGCAACGTTAAGGAGTTCTTGCGCATGCGCATTAGACACAAGAATAAGCGTATCTACTTAGATCAACCACTTATCTTGCTAAAGTGCTGCAATGCTTTGGAATGACCAATGCAAAAGCTGCGGACACTCCACTCCCTATGGGCTATCTACCAATGCCCAATAACGAGCCTGTCAATGACGCCATTTGCCATCAGTTCCAGCAAGTGATCGGCTCACTTCTGTACATAATGTTGGGCACACGCCCTGACATAGCATATGCAGTGACCAAGCTTTCACAGTATAGTGCAAACCCCTCTCAAGACCATTTAAACAGAGCGCTGTATATCTGCCGCTACTTAGTTGGTACATCCAACTATGCTATGGTCTATGATGGAGTGAATGGCAAAGGCTTTCAAGCCTACGCTGATTCAGATTGGGGAAGCAATACTGAGAATCGCCGTTCCACTACTGGATACATGATAAGCCTTGCAAGCGCAGTCTTCACCTGGAATTCTAGAGCTCAGAAGACTGTCACACTCTCATCCACTGAAGCGGAATACATGTCCTTGTCTGATACAAGTCGACAGGTTGTCTGGGTTCGATCCTCCTTGAGGAATCAGATTTACCATCAAACCTATTCCGCTCAATGGAGACAACCAAGGAGCCATATTCATGGCCTCCAATCCTATCCAAGAGCACCGTATCAAACACATTGATATACGCTACCACTATATTGTCAAGTGGTAAAGGATGGGAAGGTTAAACTCCAATTTGTGATGGAGATAAAAATCCCACAGACATGTTCACTAAGATCTAGGACGCACTAGATTCCATGAACTAAGGGGTCAACTTGGGCTTGAGTTTTACTCGCCTAAGAATGCTTAGTGCACCTATGCAGTGCAATCTCTGCGTGCCATCTTTGGCACACCTGCAATGCTCAGGATGCAACTTCATCTCTCCTGAAGAACTGGAATCCATGGGGACTCCTATTACGCTCTTACGCAACAAGACGGACATGTTTCAGCTTGCACAAGCGTATATAGTCCACATGCGAAACTAGCCTCCAGGATTGGTATGCAGGCATCTGCTGCGAATACACGGTTGCACAACCTACAAGTCCTGAGATGCAGGAGATGCACTCTAACACAGAGACTGTCACGAATCCCTGACTCCCATCAGATGTGCGATGCTCTCGCCACACACATGACCCTTGTTTCCCTGATCAAGAAACTTTCGGGTACATGTCTCTTGGCTTCCAGAGCAGTCTCAGATGTGCCACTTCATGTGCACGGAAGGTCTGGACTTCTGTACTCACATCACAGAAAGTCAAAGATCTCCCATACATGCCATGCCTTTCCTTCCTATTGGAAAGACCTGCACTTGCGCATCAAATGCTTCTCTGACCAGCTCTGTTATTACGGTACACTTAGCAAGGGGGAGTGTTGAACCAGAAACACACAAGCCGGCATAGCCATGCATCCAGTTAGGGACTCTATACCATGCCCTAGTTGAGTAGAGCAACCCCCTTATGGGATTTACAAGGACACTCCTTTACGGTTATTAGTTTACTGTCACATAGTGACCAGTCACTCCTGTCCTTCGTGTATATAAGCTCCTTGGTAGTACGCACTAATCCTTAGTACTCTGACTTCTACTTGTTGCTGTATAAGTGAGTCTCTTACTCCCTGGTTGTATGTGCACTATGTGCTGCTCAACAGTCATGTGCTCGCTCTACTCCAAAGAACTTAGCTTCACTCCCACATCGACATGACCACCGGAAGTGTCACGCTCAGGACCACATGCTCATCGCCTCGCATGTGTTCACTCTCACCCACGCCCAAGTCGCACAAGTCATGCTCATGGCCCATCAAGCCGTAACAACTTGTAGGTTGCACAACCCCGTATTCATGGCAGATGCCTGCATACCAATCCTGAAGGCTAGTTTCGCACGTGGACTATATACACTTGTGCAAGCTGAAATGTGTCCATCTCGTTGCATGTGAGCGTGGTTAGAGTCCCCATGGATTCTAGTTCTTCAGGAGAGATGAAGTTTGCATCCTGAGCTTTGCAGCATGTGCCAAAGATGGCACACAGAGATTGCACTGCATAGGTGCACTAAGCATTCTTAGGCGAGTAAAACTCAAGCCCAAGTTGACCCCTAAGTTCATGGAATCTAGTGCATCCTAGATTCTTAGTGAACATGTCTGTGGGATTTTTATCTCCATCCACAAATTGGAGTTTAACCTTTCTGTCCTTTACCACTTGACGAATATATAGTGTTTCAAGGTCCGGTCCTATGGACTGAAAAAAGACTGGGACCACAACCAGACCAGACTGCAATCCAGTCTTTTTTGCGGTTGCAGTTGCCTGGTTTTGGCAGTGGCCCAGTTGCCGGTTGCACCACTTTGGGCTGTGCTCATGGACCGCTGAAAGACCGGTTTCAACCAGTTTCAACCAGTCTTTGCTCTGGACATATTAAATAGATGTTGATGCACTTCTAGATTTATTAGATTTATTTTTTACTCTTTTTTAATCTCCATTTCCTTGTGTTTTCTTCTTAGCAGCATTTAAGCAGAGTTTCAAACCCTGTTGAACGTTGTCCCATTTAGGAAGTACAGTACCCTTCCTCTCATCGAACATCAGGCCACACGTCCCATCAGCTGATGGGCCCCTACTTTCCACTGAGTCTCCAGTAATCTTTAGGTATGCAATTATGGCCTAGATAAGAAGACCTGCAGGTTGAAAAAAGGTAGGTATGAGGGGAAGTTAGAGATTGAGAGTGGGGGGAAAAAAACAGGTGTGTCGCCCCTAACTATATAAAATAAAATAACTACATCGTCTTCTCCCCCCTTAGGACAGCAGCAGCAGCTGGCGGCGGTGGCGGCAACAGTGGCACCAGGTGTGGCAGCGGCAGCACCACTGGCATGAGTGACAATGGCAGTATCAGGCACAGCAGCAGCTGCGGTGGCTGCGACACGACGGCACCAGCAACACCACACCAGCAACAATGATGGCAGCAGGCGCCACCACGGCCACGGCAACGGCAATGGCAGCAGCACAGCGGCGTCACCAGCGACAATGGCGGCCACAGGTGCGGAACCTGCAATGGCCGCAGCAGACGACGGTGGGGGCAGCACCAGCACCGGCAACAATGGCGGCACCAGTGGGCACACCAGCGGCAGCAGTACCAATGGTGGCGGTGGCACCAGCAACCATGGCACTAGCGACCGCGGCGGTACCAGTGACTGCGGCAGTCCCAGCGACTACAGCACCGGTGATGGCGGCGGTACCAGGGACTGCAGCACCAGTGACCGCAGCGGCACCAGCAACCACAGCACCAGCAACCGTGGTGGCACCCGTGACCACGACAGCACCAGCGGCCACGGCACCAGCAACCATGGTGGCACTAGCAGCGGGGGCAGCAGGAGCAGCAATTAGAGCTGTCGCTTGCTCCTACCTACTTATTTTTTAGTTAGATTGTATCTACATACTTCAGATTTGAATATAGACTTGTTTTTATAAGTTTACAACCAGTTGCAACTGAAAAAAGACCAGTTGAGACTAGTTGCCAACTGGTCTTGGGTACGACCAGCTGCAACCGGACTGACATAGACCGGTCCATAGTGGTCCTGGTCCGGTTTTTGGTAAATTCCTGAAAACACGAACCAGTCCCGGTCCCGGTTGTATGCCATATAAGGCAAAAGACTGGACCAGACTGGACCTTAAAACACTATGAATATAGTGGTAGTGTATATCAATATGTTTGATACAGTGCTCTTGGACAGGATTGGAGGCCATGAATATGGCTCCTTGGTTGTCTCCATTAAGCGGGATAGGTTTAATGGTAAATCCGATCTCCTCAAGGAGGGATCGGACCCAGACAACCTGTTGACTTGTATCAGACAAGGACATGTATTCTGCTTCAGTGGATGAGAGTGCAACAGTCTTCTGAGCTCTGGAATTCCAGGTGAAGACTGCGCTTGCAAGGCTTATCATGTATCCAGTAGTGGAATGGCGATTCTCAGTATTGCTTCCCCAATCTGAATCAGCATAGGCTTGAAAGCCTTTGCCGTTCACTCCATCATAGACCATAGCATAGTTGGATGTGCCAACTAAGTAGCGGCAGATATACAGTGCTCTTTTTAAATGGTCTTGAGAGGGGTTTGAACTATACTGTGAAAGCTTGGTCACTGCGTACGCTATGTCAGGGCATGTGCCCAACATTATGTACAGGAGTGAGCCGATCACTTGCTGGAACTTATGGCAAATGGCATCATTGACAGGCTCGTTATTGGGCGTTGGTTGATAGCCCATAGGGAGTGGAGTGTCCACAGCTTTTGCATTGGTCATTCCAAAGTGTTGCAGCACTTCAGCAAGATAAGCAGTCTGGTCTAAGTAGATACACTTATTCTTGCATCTAATGCGCATGCGCAAGAACTCCTTAACATTGCCTAAGTCACAGCATTCCCATGCTTGCATGAATGCAGACTTAAGTTTGTTCACTTGGGAAAGGTCTTTCCCCATGAACAGTGCATCGTCTACATAGACGATTGCAATGACTGGGTGTTTGCCTTTAGAGATATAGACAAACACTCCTGAGTCAGAGAGTAGGTGTGTAAAGCCTAGGGCAACCATGGACTTATCAAGTGCTTTCCACCATTGCAGAGCAGCTTGTTTGAGGCCATATATGGCACACTTAAGACACAGGACTTTGCATTCTTGGCCAGGTTTAATGAAGCCCTCAGGCTGTTCCATGAATAGCTCTTCATTGAGCTTTCCATAGAGGAAGGCAGTTTTATTGCTGTTTGCAGAAAAGCTGGCGGTGGCACAAATATTGATAATTTTGACACATTTTTTTGTGCAGGCTGTAACTCACAAACTACTGGACGAAACCACTAACATGTATAGAGTTTTTTGATCCTCTGATTTGGGGCTAGACAGCCCCATTGTCCATTTTGAAATTGGTTGAGAAATAAATGAATTAAAGCCAGATTGGCTCGAAAACACATTGGCAGGCTGTAGCACCACAACACAAACATAATTCTAAGTTCTAAAAGCTGTGACATACTTGGGTACATGCTATGCAGTGAGCCCCAGCAAAATAGAAGTGGTCTAACCACTGGAATTGGGTCATTATCAATAAGGAAATAGACAGGTTTTGACCCTGCATGAGTCATGAGTATGGGTAGATACTGGCATGCATATGGGTACTGAAACACATTTGGATTCCCATTCGCTTTCAAACAAGCCTAAGAACAGTCAAAAAGGTTGAGAAATGATGGAGATATGGTCAAATTGATTATATTCACTGTTTTCATCATATCTCAGTCAAAACTCAACCAATTTAGCTGTTCTTAGGCTTGTTTGAAAGCGAATGGGAATCCAAATGTGTTTCAGTACCCATATGCATGCCAGTATCTACCCATACTCATGACTCATGCAGGGTCAAAACCTGTCTATTTCCTTATTGATAATGACCCAATTCCAGTGGTTAGACCACTTCTATTTTGCTGGGGCTCACTGCATAGCATGTACCCAAGTATGTCACAGCTTTTAGAACTTAGAATTATGTTTGTGTTGTGGTGCTACAGCCTGCCAATGTGTTTTCGAGCCAATCTGGCTTTAATTCATTTATTTCTCAGCCAATCTCAAAATGGACAATGGGGCTGTCTAGCCCCAAATCAGAGGATCAAAAAACTCTATACATGTTAGTGGTTTCGTCCAGTAGTTTGTGAGTTACAGCCTGCACAAAAAAATGTGTCAAAATTATCAATATTTGTGCCACTGCCAGCTTTTCTGCAAATGGCAATAATGTCCAGCCCAGTAATGTGCCAATCTTGTAGCGCTGCCAGCACTAGCATTAGGCGGACTGTTTCATATCGTACAACAGGAGAGAATATCTCGTTGTAGTCAATGCCTTCAACCTGAGAAAACCCTTTGGCTACAAGCCAGGCCTTCTTGCGTCCATCTTGCTTAACATCAAAGACCCATCAGTTTTTGATGATCTTCCTCCCAGACGGAGGATCTACTAGCTTAAAGACATGTCGTGCACGAAGTGAGTCTAACTCTTTGTGACAGGCAGTCTTCCATTCCTTTTGTTGCGCTGTAGGCATGCACTGAATGTCCTTGTAGGACCACTCCCATACATTGGAAGTGTCTTGTGGCTCTGAATCTGGTGGAACTGCTGCGGCAAGCAGATGATTCAGTAATTTGACTCCCCCTTCTTCTGCTTGGGAGAATAGATTTGTTTCAACTTCATCCTCAGATGGTGGCTGAGAGAGCAGGGTGTCACTAGGAGGCTGTGGAGTAGGTAGTACAGGAGCATCCTGCCTACTTGATTGACGTGTGCAGGAGCTACCCAGCTCAGGTTCAATCATTCTTTGCCACTGGCCTTCCCGCTCAATGTCTCTCTCTATTTGAGTGGGGTGCCTATCCCCATAGACATTGCCAGGACGAGTTGGAGGCCTTCGTGTCCGCTGAGAATGTCGCAATTCAGCTGGTGGCTGAGATGGCAATTCTGTGGTTCTCTGTTGTGCTCTGCATGATGGTGTAGGAGTAAGTGGAGGTAATGGCTCCAGAGGAGGCTCTGTAGGCTCTTCCTCTTCCCTTGGGAGGGGATGGCATACCCTCTGGGGACTCCTAGGTGGACGTGGTGGAGGAAAGGCTTCCTGACCCTGGCCAGGGGCAGGAGCTTTTCCTTTGCCTTTATCTGCAGGCCCAGGTTCAGGTTTAACTGTGGGCGGCTTCTTGGAAGAAGGAGGTGATGGTGAAGGAGCAGGGTTACTCCAATCATCATCAAAACCACTAGGAATGGGCTGTAGTGGAGGTTGGGCTGATTCTGGTTCATCAATGTGTGTAGTACCATGCTGCGCTTTCCAGCAGCATTTAGGGTACACATCAGCAAGACCCAAAAACCCTTAATTTGTCTTGATGGTCTTAATTTTGTCATTAAGGCAACTAAGTCTGTTAAGGCAAGTTGCTGACTTAATTGTAACTTAGAAATATTGCCCTAAGGCAAGATTAAGAACACCTAAGTCACATCAACAAATTTATTGCCGTTTGCAGAAAAGCTGGCGGTGGCACAAATATTGATAATTTTGACACATTTTTTTGTGCAGGCTGTAACTCACAAACTACTGGATGAAACCACTAACATGCATAGAGTTTTTTGATCCTCTGATTTGGGGCTAGACAGCCCCATTGTCCATTTTGAGATTGGTTGAGAAATAAATGAATTAAAGCCAGATTGGCTCGAAAACACATTGGCAGGCTGTAGCACCACAACACAAACATAATTCTGGGTTCTAAAAGCTGTCACATACTTGGGTACATGCTATGCAGTGAGCCCCAGCAAAATAGAAGTGGTCTAACCACTGGAATTGGGTCATTATCAATAAGGAAATAGACAGGTTTTGACCCTGTGTGAGTCATGAGTATGGGTAGATACTGGCATGCATATGGGTACTGAAACACATTCGGATTCCCATTCGCTTTCAAACAAGCCTAAGAACAGTCAAAACGGTTGAGAAATGATGGAGATATGGTCAAATTGATTATATTCACTGTTTTCATCATATCTCAGTCAAAACTCAACCAATTTAGCTGTTCTTAGGCTTGTTTGAAAGCGAATGGGAATCCGAATGTGTTTTAGTACCCATATGCATGCCAGTATCTACCCATACTCATGACTCACACAGGGTCAAAACCTGTCTATTTCCTTATTGATAATGACCCAATTCCAGTGGTTAGACCACTTCTATTTTGCTGGGGCTCACTGCATAGCATGTACCCAAGTATGTGACAGCTTTTAGAACCCAGAATTATGTTTGTGTTGTGGTGCTACAGCCTGCCAATGTGTTTTCGAGCCAATCTGGCTTTAATTCATTTATTTCTCAACCAATCTCAAAATGGACAATGGGGCTGTCTAGCCCCAAATCAGAGGATCAAAAAACTCTATGCATGTTAGTGGTTTCATCCAGTAGTTTGTGAGTTACAGCCTGCACAAAAAAATGTGTCAAAATTATCAATATTTGTGCCACCGCCAGCTTTTCTGCAAACGGCAATAAATTTGTTGATGTGACTTAGGTGTTCTTAATCTTGCCTTAGGGCAATATTTCTAAGTTACAATTAAGTCAGCAACTTGCCTTAACAGACTTAGTTGCCTTAATGACAAAATTAAGACCATCAAGACAAATTAAGGGTTTTTGGGTCTTGCTGATGTGTACCCTAAATGCTGCTGGAAAGCGCAGCATGGTACTACACACATTGATGAACCAGAATCAGCCCAACCTCCACTACAGCCCATTCCTAGTGGTTTTGATGATGATTGGAGTAACCCTGCTCCTTCACCATCACCTCCTTCTTCCAAGAAGCCGCCCACAGTTAAACCTGAACCTGGGCCTGCAGATAAAGGCAAAGGAAAAGCTCCTGCCCCTGGCCAGGGTCAGGAAGCCTTTCCTCCACCACGTCCACCTAGGAGTCCCCAGAGGGTATGCCATCCCCTCCCAAGGGAAGAGGAAGAGCCTACAGAGCCTCCTCTGGAGCCATTACCTCCACTTACTCCTACACCATCATGCAGAGCACAACAGAGAACCACAGAATTGCCATCTCAGCCACCAGCTGAATTGCGACATTCTCAGCGGACACGAAGGCCTCCAACTCGTCCTGGCAATGTCTATGGGGATAGGCACCCCACTCAAATAGAGAGAGACATTGAGCGGGAAGGCCAGTGGCAAAGAATGATTGAACCTGAGCTGGGTAGCTCCTGCACACGTCAATCAAGTAGGCAGGATGCTCCTGTACTACCTACTCCACAGCCTCCTAGTGACACCCTGCTCTCTCAGCCACCATCTGAGGATGAAGTTGAAACAAATCTATTCTCCCAAGCAGAAGAAGGGGGAGTCAAATTACTGAATCATCTGCTTGCCGCAGCAGTTCCACCAGATTCAGAGCCACAAGACACTTCCAATGTATGGGAGTGGTCCTACAAGGACATTCAGTGCATGCCTACAGCGCAACAAAAGGAATGGAAGACTGCCTGTCACAAAGAGTTAGACTCACTTCGTGCACGACATGTCTTTAAGCTAGTAGATCCTCCGTCTGGGAGGAAGATCATCAAAAACTGATGGGTCTTTGATGTTAAGCAAGATGGACGCAAGAAGGCCTGGCTTGTAGCCAAAGGGTTTTCTCAGGTTGAAGGCATTGACTACAACGAGATATTCTCTCCTGTTGTACGATATGAAACAGTCCGCCTAATGCTAGTGCTGGCAGCGCTACAAGATTGGCACATTACTGGGCTGGACATTATTGCCATTTGCAGAAAAGCTGGCAGTGGCACAAATATTGATAATTTTGACACATTTTTTTGTGCAGGCTGTAACTCACAAACTACTGGACGAAACCACTAACATGTATAGAGTTTTTTGATCCTCTGATTTGGGGCTAGACAGCCCCATTGTCCATTTTGAGATTGGCTGAGAAATAAATGAATTAAAGCCAGATTGGCTCGAAAACACATTGGCAGGCTGTAGCACCACAACACAAACATAATTCTAAGTTCTAAAAGCTGTGACATACTTGGGTACATGCTATGCAGTGAGCCCCAGCAAAATAGAAGTGGTCTAACCACTGGAATTGGGTCATTATCAATAAGGAAATAGACAGGTTTTGACCCTGCATGAGTCATGAGTATGGGTAGATACTGGCATGCATATGGGTACTGAAACACATTCGGATTCCCATTCGCTTTCAAACAAGCCTAAGAACAGCTAAATTGGTTGAGTTTTGACTGAGATATGATGAAAACAGTGAATATAATCAATTTGACCATATCTCCATCATTTCTCAACTGTTTTGACTGTTCTTAGGCTTGTTCAAAAGCGAATGGGAATCCGAATGTGTTTCAGTACCCATATGCATGCCAGTATCTACCCATACTCATGACTCATGCAGGGTCAAAACCTGTCTATTTCCTTATTGATAATGACCCAATTCCAGTGGTTAGACCACTTCTATTTTGCTGGGGCTCACTGCATAGCATGTACCCAAGTATGTCACAGCTTTTAGAACTTAGAATTATGTTTGTGTTGTGGTGCTACAGCCTGCCAATGTGTTTTCGAGCCAATCTGGCTTTAATTCATTTATTTCTCAACCAATCTCAAAATGGACAATGGGGCTGTCTAGCCCCAAATCAGAGGATCAAAAAACTCTATACATGTTAGTGGTTTTGTCCAGTAGTTTGTGAGTTACAGCCTGCACAAAAAAATGTGTCAAAATTATCAATATTTGTGCCACCGCCAGCTTTTCTGCAAACAGCAATAAACACAATTTTAAGGGGTGCACACAATTCACACTTTTTACTATTACTATTTTTAGGGCAGTATGCTACAGTTCATCTACAGAAGATGGGAAAACAAGTAGATACAGTAGAATTATAACAAGTTACCAATAAAAGTACAATAAAAAGCAGTGCCAGCATGGCCACAACAGTAGGAAGGGTGATGGCATGACCGAGGTGGTGGTCTGCTGCAACCACTGTGGCAGGGATGGTGCTGGCATGGTGCGGTGTGGTGCAGCGTAACAGGGTGCAGTGCGGTACGGCATGGCAGGGCACAGTGCAGTGCGGCATGGCACGGGAGGGCGCAGCAGGGCATGGGAGGGCATGGGAGGGGGCGCAGCGCGGTGTGGTGTGGCAGGGCGCAGCGCGGTGTGGTGTGGCAGGGCACAGCGCAGTGCGGCATGGTGCGGGAGGGCACGGGAGGGCACAGCAGGGCACGGCAGGGCGCAGTGGGGCGCGGCAGGGCATGGTGGGGCGTGGCGGGGTTGGCTGGGCGACCGTGATGGCAATGGTGGTGAGGGTGCTGCTGCCGTGGCTGTGGTGCAGCAGTGGCTGCCATGAGGATGCTGCCATGGCCGCGGTGGCTGCAGGGATGGTGCTGGGTGACGTCAACAACGATGGCAGTGAGGGTGCTGCCGCCGTGGCCGCGGCAAAGGTGCTGGCGTGGTGGGGGTGGCGGTTGCAGTTGCGGCTGCAGTGAGGGTGCTGCCATAGCCCCCGCAGCGATGACAGTGCCGGCACAGCCAGCGGTGGGGATGGTGTTGAGTGACAGCGATGGTGCAGCAGCGGCAGCGATGATGATGCTGGAGAGATGACAATGGCAATGGAGGTGCTGCCACCACCGCAACCACAATGACAGTGCTGACACCACAACGGCTGTGGTGACAGTGAAGGTGCGGCGGCAGCAGCGGCAGTGGGGAGGGTGCTGGGTGACCACAACAGTGAGGTTGGTGGCACTACCGCAATGGCGGTGAGGGTGCCAGGGTGACGGTGATAGCGCTATGGCATGGTTGCAGTCTAGTCAGTTATACCACATATTATGATTTGACTGAGGTACATAGCTGGTGGTGAACTCCACCTCTGCCAACACCCCAATGGTTGGCCACTGGGGAAACACGAAGACAATAAGTCCCGCGTCCCGCGTCGCTTGTTCCTCCACATGAAAACGTCACTTGTGGCCTGAGTCACTGAGGAAGAGGAACTATGGGCCAAGTCTTCAGTCAAAAGGCACACACATCTGCCAGTGGATTGAGGGAAAGAGCCACCTGAATAAACACGTGGACAACTAGAAATGATGCACTATAGAAAACAGGTGTTGACTTAGAAAAAAACAGATGGATGTTTACAGGTCATGTGATGGCCAATGTTGAACTTTTTTTTTGTTCGCACTACCCACTTGACAGCATGTTCAATTGAGTGTGCCGTCCTTGGTTTTTCCTTCCTAGCTCATAATTTTTATTCTGCAGGTATGGTTGTGCCCACGGGGTATGAACAAGCCCCAGGGTATGCCCCACTGCATGTTACGCTCAGCCTTGGGCATTCTAAGCAACTTGCTTATCGTTGACTTGGTTCAGCCCAAGTCCTGCTTCAGGGTAGTGCTGCGTGCACTGTGGACGTTTGAACAATGATTCTCCTCTTGATTACTATGGCTCAAGACGTAAGCCAACTGTCGTGCACAAGTGACAAA
>WTXC01000454.1:0-13093 GCA_022496195.1 Lactifluus subvellereus | reverse complement strand
TGACCGCCCTCAATCCTCATCCCCCTCTCTTGCCTCTGCCACGCCCAGCACACCCCCACCAGCCTACTCCTCGCTCATGTCCTCCGATGGCTCGCAGAAAGACCAACTCGCCAACAAAGGGAAAGGAAGGGAAGCCCCCATTGCCCCGAAGTCGCCCACGCCCTCCATCTCGAAGGATGACGACGCGCCGAGCCCCATACAGGTCCGTGTCGCCACCAGGATATTCACCGTGCGGGGCGACGACAGCAGCAGCGACGACAGCAGCGAGGCCAGCAGCAACACCGAGTGGACCGCCAACGATAGAAGAACAGGCGGACCAATTCCTGGGCGAGCTTCTCCGCTCCCTGACCTCCACAGCTGCGCCAAGTTCGACCACCCCCTCACCGCCGATAATTTCTGTGGAGTCTGCAACGCCCCCATTAAGATGGACGACGGCCACGCCACCTGGAGCGCCTCCCCCGTCTCGAGCAGCGACACAGCGACCGCCAACTCCCGTGCCCCCACTTCGCCGACCGGGGTCGATGCCCCCGCTATTTCCACATCCGTTAGACGAGGTACGGACGATGACCTTGCCAGCGCCTTCCAGCTTCTGCAGCCGCCAAACGTCGCTGCCGCCAGAACGCCCGCCGCGCTTCCAACGCGGCTCCCAGCCCCTCCTATCCTCCGTAGCTACGCAGACGTCGCCGCCAATCAAAGAGGAGAGCCCCGTACCACAACTCCACGCGCCCACAGTGCCCGAGGGAATCCAGGCCACGGTCAGCAGGACAACACGCTCGGCTACGATGGTTATTTCCTGCAGTGGAATAGACTTATCGACCATCCAGGTGAACGGAACACTATCCTTGTCCCCGATCACAATAATCGCCTCGTCCCCGCCACCTACTACGCCCACCTGCCCCGCCTCGACGAGCCCCTCGTCCTGGGACGCCTGACGCCGACGTCCCACATCTTCGCTGAGCCCCTCCATGCTAAACCGCGTCCCGACGCTCACCTCCCAGCCGTAGATGACTGGGATCTCTTCGTCCTGGAGGGCAGCCACCAGTACCGCCACCACGTCGACAGGTTAATCGACGGACTTGCTGACCCTGGAGCCACCGCTGAGGTCCACAGGTACCGCACAGTGGTAAGGAAGCTCCACTTCCAGATCGAGCAGGAGTATTACCACCTGCTGTCTACCCCCGAGCGCCGTGTCGAGTATACCGCCCTCCAGCTGCAGAGGGACGCTGACCTAGTACGCTGCCGTCACAAGCTCAGAGACGAGCTGCGCGGCATCGAGGTGCGCCTGTACGAAGCCGCGCTTATGTCGCGCATCGGGCCCAAGCTGGACCAAATTCTGGAGCGCCCCGCCCTTCCCTCGATGTCATACTTCTTACGAGGCCGCCCAGCTACTCACCAGACCGACGTCGTCGCCACCCTCCCCGTCCACGTAGCGCCCCACGTCCACTTCATGAACGCCCGCCCCCTCCCTGTTCGCGATCGCGCCACCATATATGCCCTCCGCCGCAAGCGCGCCTGTCCCGAGTCCTCCCCCGATGCCAACGACGCCGGACGAGCCCTATCCGGTGAGCCTGCTACTTCGGACTAACAGCGTGGCAGCTGTCCCTTAGGGGAGGGCGTACTGTTACGTTTTCCCCTTCGGACTACGCGGACCGTCTCTTTCCTCTTTTTCACTACGATACCTAGCCTGCGTCTCGCCTCGTGTTCTAGGCCCCGATAGCTATGACTCGTTGCGCTCCACTGGACGTGGAGCGCATACTATACTTAGCACCGACTCGATCCTGACTCACCCCGCTCCACAGTGGCCTGTGGGGCTGGTACTATACTTAGCGGACTACTCCACTACCCTCGTTATGACTCGGTAGTAGTAGCATGTGACCACCCTGTACCAGGCCTATATAAGGGCCTTAGTTTGCGTAGAGTCAAGCCCTAAGCTTGACTTCGTTCCAATTCGATTCGTCTTGCCTCCTCCTTTGAGCTTGCCGCTCTAAGTCGCCTTCTTCACTTGAACTTGCCGCTTCAAGTCGCCTTTCGCGTTTATCGCTCAGCAAGGCTCTGCTTCGCTCTCACGCCTCTCTAAGTCGGCTGCAACGACTTAGCTTTGGGTCTTCGCACTAGTCACGTGCTCGCCCTACTCTCAAGAACTTAGCTTCACTCTCGTGTCGACGTGACCACCGGAAGTGTCACGCTCAGGACCACGTGCTCGTTGCCCTCGCACGTGTTCACTCTTGCCCACGCCCAAGTCGCACAAGTCGTGCTCACGGCCCGTCGAGCCGTAACACTGTGGCACAGAAGCAACTGTGCAAGCGTCCGTGCTGGTCCTGGCGGGTCTCGTGCCTGGCTGCTCCAGGCGTAAATGTAATAGCGAGTGGGGAAGTGAGGAAGCGAAAGGCTCTGATGGTGGGAGGTCTGGGTATTCTTCCTTAAGATTGTACATTCGCTAAGGGAGAAGATGCGTCTCCAGAAACTGTTCTGAGCCTTTTTATCCTCCAGTGTTCATACTGCAGCAGGCTTCTGCTTGTAGTATTCCTTGATTAACTCTGGCGCGTGCACATCTTCTGCTGGCTCCCAGCTGTCATGCGCCTTGGAATATCCCTTCCAGGATAGAAGGTACTTCAACTTCTTCCATCGTCCTACACGCTTTGAGTTCACAATGCGTTCTATTTCGTATTCTTCTTCTCCTTCAATCAGTTCCGGCGCTGGCTGTGGGAAGTTCTGTCCATGCTCAGCTGTTTCTTTGTATGGTGTGAGCAATGAAACATGGAAGACGTTGTGAATCTTCCAGTGTCCAGGCAATTCCAATCGGTATACTATAGGCGATATGATGTCAGTGATCCTAAACGGTCCATATCTTTTGGGTGCCAGTTTTGTGATCGGGTGTGATAGGCGCAGGTTGCTTCCTTCAAGCCATACTAGGTCATTTACGTTATGTTCTTTGAAATGTCTTTGTCCCTTCCTTCTTTCTGAGCGCTGTACGATCAAACGCTGTGCATTCTTGATCGTGGCGGTGGCATATGCATGTGTTCGCTCTAGCCACCCCTTTCATTCTTCAAGCGCTGGTACCTTGGTCTGGTGATTGGTTATTTGTATTGTTGGTGTATGGCCTATGAGTAGCTCATAGGGTGTCCGCCCAGTTGTTTCGTTCGTCCAAGTGTTGTGCATGAACTGGGCCAGGGGTAGCAATTGTGCCCAGTCATTTTGCTCAGTATTGCCATAAATCCTGAGGTATTGTTCCACGTGCTGGTTTGGGCTCTGATTGCCCATCCGTCTGGGGATGGAATGCCGTGCTAATGTTCTGCGTTATCCCCAACAGCGCGCATAGTTCCTTCATTACCGCTGCCATGAACCTCGGGTCCCGGTCTGAGATAACGTGCTTTGATACTCCATAGAATGGGAAGACACATTCGGCATAGAGTTGCGCCACTCCTAGTGCATCAATAGTCTTCGAACAGGGCAGGAAGATTGCCACTTTTGAACATCCATGATCGACGATCATGAGAATAGCATCGTGCCCTTCCAAAATGGGGAGATCTGTGATTAAGTCCCAGCTGATGGTGTGGAATGGGACCGCATTCTGTTCGGTGCCTATGGGCATGATAGGTGGTCGTGGGCGCACAGTGTTTGGCTTGGTAGACTGGCATGTCGCGCATCCTTTGACATAGGCGACCACAAACTGCTTCATTGTTGGCCACCAAAAGTCTCGTGCGACTGCCCTGAGTGTATTTGCAATTCCTGGGTGCCCTGCTGCCTTGTGGTCATGATGCAACTTTAAGATTTGTTGCAGAAGTTCCTTCCTTTCTGGGACAACAAGGCGCGCATGGTGGTACCACCTGTTCCTGGCCTCATCCAGTACGTATCCCTTCTTCAGTGCCTGCATTAACTCTGTTTCTTCTTTTTGTGCCGCCAGGACTTCTTGTTCTAGGTTAATTATTTCTGTGGCGTGCACAATAGTTTCTCTGGTAGGACTGTTATGTCCATATTGTCATCTGCGCCTTTGTCGTAGTCTGGATTCCTTGACAGGTGATCCGCATGGTTGTTCTTTCCTGGTTTGTGCACCAGGACAAAGTCGTAGTCTGCCATGTCCCCTAGGTATCTGGCCACCCTTCTGTTAATACGCTGGGGGTGCCGGTAGTACTGCAGGTTGGCGTGATCGGTATACACTGTGATTTTGAATGGTGTGGATAGGAGGATGTGTCGCCATCCTCTCAGCCCTCGCACTACTGCCAGTAGTTCCCTGTCATGGACATCGTAGTTTCGTTCCGCAGGGGTAAATGAATGGGATAGATTTCCCACTGGCCGTAGGCGGCCACGTTCATCTCTTTGCACTAGTATCACGCCTGTTGCAAATTGGGACGCGTCCACTTCCAGGAAGAATGGGCGCTCATAGTCAGGTCTTTGAAGGACTGGATTGCTGGTCACAGCATAGATCAATTTGTCCATTGCCTCTGTGCATTCATCTGTCCACGCAAAGGGGATTCCCTTCTTCAATAGTCCATTTATTGGCTGTGTGATGTGTGCGTAGCCCGGGATGAAGGCGCAGTGATAGCCGAAGACCCCAAGTGTGGATCGTACCTGTCTCACTGACGTTAGCTTCCGCGGCCACGTGGCCAGTCCATCTTGCTTCGTGGGATCAATCTTGATCGTGCCGTGCTCTACCACGATGCCAAGATAGTTAATTGTCACCTTCTCAAATTGGCACTTTGACAGTTTAAGGAATAGCGATTCCTTTTCCAGTAGTTCTAGTACTGCATGCACCACTTCTCTGTGTAGCTTCAGATCACTTGGTGTCGCAATGAGTATGTCGTCCATGTAGACGAATAGAAGTCCAGGGTATCGTCTTTCAAGGGGGCAAATATGCGATCCATAAGCCTTTGGAAGGTGGCTGGCGAGTTCATGAGACCAAAGAACATGACATTGGGAAGATAGAGGCCAAAGGGGGTTTTGAATGCTGCCTTCCATCGATCTTCTGGTTTGATCTGTACATTGTGGTAGCCCCACCAATATCTAGGGCAGTGAAGAGTTCCTTCCCTTCCAGTTCTTCAAGGATCTGTTCAATTTGTGGTATGGGATAGACATCCTGCACTGTCCACTTGTTAACTTCGCGATAATCTTGTAGCGGGTGCAAGCCGCCATCCTTTTTGTGTGTAAAGAACCAAGGGGTTGACCATGGTGATTCCCCTTCTTCGATGTAGCCCAGGTCCTTGTTTATGTCCAGGAACTCTCGCGTTGCTTCCTTTTCTATCCTTGACAAGGGATAGATTTTGCAATTGATAGTAGCCGGCACATCTGGCTTTAATTTGATCTCGTGGTCCTCAGGCCGCGATGGTGGGAAGTGTTTTGCTGCTTCTTCTGAGAACACAACTTTGTGCTGTTGGTACTCTGCTGGAAGTACTGGGGTGTCTTCCTTCTTCTTGTGTTTCTGAGCTTGTATGGCCCATTCCTGTGCAAAGTTCGTGCACGCTATTGTTGCAGCTTCCATGCCTCTCTCTCGGTCATGCCAGAGTTTCCATGCGAATGGCACTGTTTCGAATTTGACTTGTCCTTCTACTGTTCCTGCTTCCCAGTTGATGTCTGGGTTAAATGCGCGAAGCCAGGGGTAGCCAAGAAGGATCCTGTCATTGCCTAAGTTCGTCACATAGAACTTTTGCAGCTTCTGTTTCTTGTTCTGCCTGATTCTTAGAATACAGGCTTCATCGATCATTCCTCTTTTGTTGTCCATGCCATCAACATTGATGACCTGTTGTGGGACCTTCAGCTTCTTTGTGGGAAGCCGCCATCAGACCGCAGTTCGATAGTCGATAAAGTTTTCAGTTGTGCCACTGTCGATCAGTGCACGTGCTTCAGCCATTTGGAGTGGAGTGCTTTGAAATGTAATTGGTATATTCAAGGCGTTCTTGGTACTGATATACACGGAGTCCACTCGTATTGCTAAGGCTCTAATCATGGCTGTGTGATTCGAGCCTTCTAAAAATCCTGGTCGTCGACGATCATGCGGTCCAAGAGCTGAGATTTGTCTTCTTTTGACATGTTGGTGAGGGTCTGGAAAACGGTTTCGATAGCACCATCTTCTTCTTTGTCCACTTCAGTTATGTGTGCCATCGTCTGGCTGCGTTGGACACTCGGTCCTGGGTTGTTAGTTCGTGGCCTGTTCCTCTTCTTAGGACAGTTGTTAGACATGTGGCCTTGGGCTTTGCAGAAGAAGCATTGCCCCTTGGCACGCAGTTTCTTGCACTCTTCATCATTCAGTGATGTCATCTGTGCCGCGTCCACGTCCATTGCATTTGGATTGCGGCAGCGTTGCTGGTTTTGGTTTTGACTTCCTAGTGCCTGTCTGAATCGCTGTTTGAAGTCCCTGACGGGGTTATTGTAGGGTGCACCATAGTTGGCGCCATAGGTTGCACGTGTTTCTACAAACACGGCATGCTGCCTATGCGCTGTGTGAATCCAGTCATCGAAAGTTACTGGATGGGGGAATGTTCGTTCTATGATGGCGCGTCCATAGTGTTTAAGGGTCCAGTCCGGTCCGGTTTTTGAGCCAGATTCCTGGTAACCGCAACCGCAACCAGTCACCCTTCTCAAGTTTTGGCTGTATAACTGGACCGAACCGTGGTTTTCGGTCACACTTTGTTGGGGGCCATGACCACTTGCGGTCACCACCAGTCACCACCGGTCATGCAATGACCGGTCACCAACCAGTTACGACTGGTCATTTAAGGATTCACACCAGAAACAGGAAATTCTGCTTTAATTAAAAAGAAAATTCTAAGATACGACATGGCTGCTACTAAAATAAAAAAACAGCTGAAAATTAAACCAGCCCCCCCCGCGTGAAATGCACGCAACGGAGGGGCATTGCCGCGCCTGGTGCTGCCAAATCCACGCGCATCGTCGTGGCTGCAGTGGTGCAGCCGATGCCGCACACGTCGCCATGGCCGCGGTGGTGTTGCCAACGCCGTGCGTCGTCGTGGCTGCAGTGATGCTGCCGATGCTGCGCCTCGTCGTGGCCGCAGTGGTGCTGCCGATGTCATGCGCGTCGTCGTCGTCATCGTGGCCGTGGTGGTGTCGATGCCACACACATCGTTGTCGTGCCCATGGTGGCACTGCCGATGCCCTGCGTTGTCGTGGCCGCAGTGGCGCTGCCGATACCACGCATGTCGTCATCGTGGCGGTGGCAGTGGTGCTGCTGATGCCACGCGCATCGTCGTCATGGTGGTGGTGGTACTGCCGATGCCGCGCCTCATTGTGCCCATGGTGGTGCTGCCAATACCACGCACACGTCGTCATCGTGGCAGCGGCGGTGGTGCTGCCGATGCCGTGCGCATCGTCATCGTGGCGGCGGTGGTGCTGCCGATGCCACACCTCGTCATGGCAGTGGTGGTCCTGCCGATACCATGCGCGCATCATCATCGTGGCGGCGGCGGTGGTGCTGCCGATACCGCGCGTCGTCGTTGTCGTGGCCACAGTGGTACAAGCTGCCGCCTCAGCTGAAGTGGCGGTGGTATCTGCATCGGTACTGCCACCGTTGCTGTTCCTGTAGACTACATGATTAATAGATGCTTTTTCGAATACAAAGAAAGTAAAGTATACCAGCGGACTCAGGAGGATGTCTCCTGAGCCCGTGTTGCCCCCTCTACCCTGCCGTCACGACCCATTGTCGCAATTGTCGCAGTTGTCGCCATTGGGAGTTTCGACATGCCCATGGTTGCCCCAGCTGTACCTTTGTTGTTGCCTGGCATTGAGCCCAAGGTGGTGATGTGGCAAGTGCGCTTGTTGATTGTTGACGCGTCTGTATGTTTGTT
Organism: Lactifluus subvellereus; assembly: GCA_022496195.1. Taxonomy (NCBI): domain Eukaryota; kingdom Fungi; phylum Basidiomycota; class Agaricomycetes; order Russulales; family Russulaceae; genus Lactifluus; species Lactifluus subvellereus. The sequence continues at coordinate 5,297 of WTXC01000454.1, read as the reverse complement.
GATTGCTGCTTGGCACAAGCCCAAGACCCAGATGGTCCGTGCGCGGCTCCAAACTTATATAAACCCTCCCCACCCCCACCCCGCCTCCTTTCACTTTCTCTCGCAACCTTCATGTTTCATGTTTATGTTATGTTTAGATATTAGATATTTAGATTTAGATTAGATAAAACTTGTATTAGATATTAGATAGTTTGATAAATAATAAGAATCTAAATTTGATATTAACCAGTTGTGACCGGTTGTGACCGGTTATTGATCGGTCGTGAATTTTTTGAGAATTGTGTGACCGCTAACTGATTCGGGTCCAATTTAACATAACCGTGACCGATGGTCCGGTTATTTTCAGTTAGGTTAGGTTCAGTCACCGGTTATTTTCCGGTTAGGGTAACCGGACCCTTAAACACTACGCGTCCAAGGCCTGGTCTCAGGCCTTTCTTGAATATGTAGATGGTGCCCTGGGAGTCGTGTTCCCAGCCGGCAGAGAGTATAAGGTGTTCAAATCCAGCAATGTAGCTGTCGAGGTCATCCCCAACCATCTTCAGGTTGAGTAGCTGTGATACTGCATCTTCTCTCTTTGTCATGTCAGTATAGGCACTGAGGAACATCCTCTTGAAGTTCTCCCAGATGTCTTCATTGTCCAGATCAGCACCAGCAGTCATTTGGTCATGGAGCTCCTGCGCACGCGCAGTCACCCAGTCGTTGACCCTAGGTCCTTTCATATAGGACAGGCACATGAGGACCCTATTGTAAGGCACCCTCATGACTTCATGGTTTCTGTTGATCATGTTGTACAGGGAAAATTCCTGTATAAAGACGTCGCTTTTGCTTCGCGACCCATCGAACATATTTGGTGGGCTTCCATGCAGCCCCTTTCCATTGTTTTGTGGTGCCGGTGCTGCAGCAGCAGCCGCTGCAGGTGCAGGTGCGGGTGCAGGGGCAGGTGCTCCAGGAGGACCTCCTCCTGGTGCTCCCCCGCCAGGATGTATAGTTAGTGGCGCATTTGGACACTCGAACGAGGCAGTTGCCAGGAGCATTCGTTGCTTACATACTCAAACAACAGACCGATCAATCCACTCATGTGATTACTTCGAACAGTTTCACCAGCTTGCAAGTTCTGGCCAAATAAAGTATGTAAGCAACGAATGCTCCCAGCTGCTTGTTGATTAGTAATTTTCTCAGCGTCCAAATTTGTGCTAACTATACAATTATCACACGCCCGTTTCAGTCGAAATATTCGAAACTTCACAGAAACAAGGAGGAAACTGTATACTGTAGGGCATGATCCCTGACATCACTTGTTCGCAACAACCGACAACCTCTATCTTATTCATTTACCAATGTGTACGTCTTGTCATACGTCGTCCTTTGACGATGCAGGTTGGGATCACTAGATCTTGCCTGCATGTGGTTCATATCACTGATTTGGCAATGGTGTCTATCTCTATGACTGTTAACATAGTGTCTTCTTAATGGTTTCTAACAATCTCCCAAGCGTTCTGAATTTACATGGCGTTTTTCCCTACCCGGCATGGTACATTCAGTGTCTTTAGTTCTGATGGTTAGCCACGTGTTCACATGACTGGGACTCCACCCACCTCCTAAGTTGTGCTCCACGATAATGGTCGCGTGAGAAGTGAACCAATAAGATCTTGACCACATGTACTGCAATGGTATTATAATATGCCCATACCGTAAGGATAGCGGGTTGGGCTCGGAGCGAAGCGGAACAGCCAGTCGCTGCCAAATGCGTCGAGTCCCTGTGCATGGTCCAACTCGTGTCCAAGATACAGTTCTCTGCTGTCTTGACTCTCCTTATGCCTCCCAATGGTTCTGCATTCATACCTTTTAATCAGGGGACCCATTTCTTTTGTTTCCCAAATGGATTTTCAACCCATCATTCCTCAGGCTCTCCACCCACAGCTTCTGCTGCATCCCCAACACCCTCGACATCTCCATCACCCCCATCACCTCCAGCTCCATTTTCCTCTCACATCTGAGTCTGTCAGCTAAAGTAGCCTGAGAATCTCGGGATGTTTGTCTAGAATGCGCCGCGATCTTCCGGCGCATTCAAATGCAGAAAATGGCAAACAATGACGTTCACACAGGCTGACTCGTACAGGCATCACGCCAAAGCCTTTTTGAGAGCACAATAGGCATTCCTGGTGCGTCCTTAACATTCAGCACTAGTACTAATACGTCTAGGTGTTCAGCGGGCTGATTAGATGGCACCGTCGAGCCTTTTTGGGAGCATAGTGGGTAATTGCTTCCTCGATCGCGACCTCCTTTCTCTGTTGACGGGGACTACAGGTCTTTTGATTTCGATTTCCAAGCGTTGGGAAGCATACATTTCTCCCAGCTGTCTCTTTGTCACGGTAGCTTGCGGGTGCCTCCGCATTTAAGGGCCATGTGTATAAGTTACATTTTTGGTTCTATCTCCGGCAATCGTTTACATGTATCAACATCTTTCTGACTTGGAACCGTGGTCTCCGTGATTACAAACTCTGTGCGTCTGGCTGGGAAGGTATAGCCTTGGTCACAGGGTGGCTGAAATCCTTTCACTCGGCGACCACGCAAATGCCAACTACAAAGCACTCTATGTTGTCCAGCACCCATGCTATCTTCTGGGAGCTTCAAGATCAGATTGAGTGACTACTACTACAAGTTTGATGAGTCGCGCTGTATACTTGGGCTGCGCGTAAGTTCTGCTATGAATATTGGTCCAGTTGGATGACAAAATCATTCTACAGTCCTTGACCCACGCATCTCATATGAAGGGATGAAACTAGACTATGAAGACGACAACTCTTGCAGAATACCCTGAAGATGCGAAAGCATCACACCACATATTTCCATGACAACTATGCTGGAAAGCATAGCGCTCCCTCTCAAGTCTCGATGGCTCCCCGCAAAAAGTAAATTTCACTGCGCGATACCGAAAGGCCCCTCATGCATCAAAGGATGAACTGGAGGAGTACTTCAAACTTCCCCATGAAGATTTCGATACATGTGACCCTATCAAGTGGTCTGGCCGTCAGTCTCAATTTCCAAATATCTTTATTTTTGCTCGCAATCTATTAGCTATACCTGGTGAGCGTGCTCCTTTTATTACTGAGAAGCTCATCATTCAATGTTGCAGGATCGGCAGTAGCAGTTGAAAGAATATTTTCAGGTGGTCGAGACACAATTTCTTTGCGGAGAGCAAGCCTTAAGCCCGAGACGATTAGAACTTTGATGCTTGTTAAACAGCATTTGCGTCTTGCATGCCGTGCTATTGATGATCTTGTGTAAGGATCGCAGCAATCGTACGCTTCCCTTTACTGTGTAGTTCTTAGTAACCCCTCTTGAAACGACGAAATCCTACTCTTTTCCCTCCTTTCAGTCCTTGTGCATGTTCATGCCTCATTTATCACTTCCATTCTCCTCACCTCCAAGTCCGAAATCTGACGCCATGGAATCGCAATCCACACCGCGTCCGTCGAACTCCTCGTGACTCAATTCCATTCAAAATCAGGGATCACCATCACATTATACGAATACAATCCACTCTCATGCCTGACTCTGAGCACCCTAAAGACGTCGTGCAGACCAATGCGATGAACTTCCTGTCCGACAATGGTGGTACTGACTACAATGTCTGCCACAGTACATTGTAATCCTCCAGTACGCCCCACTCCTAAGCTCTGCTTTCGTTCCACGCAACTACCGCCGATACCACCCCCTCACTCGCCCAAACACAAGCAGAGGGTTCTATCACGTTCTCTGCGGCTCTACCACTCGCCAACCCCCTCTGTCCCCTCAAACGCGAGCGGAGGGTTCTGTCTCCTTCGCTCCCACTCGCCAACCCCCTCCGTTGCCCCAAACGTGGGCGGAGGATGCAATTTTGTCCTCGGCCACCTGCCAACACCCTGTGTCGCCCCTTTGCTGTCACGTGTCGGCAATGTTAAGGTATGTTGTGAGTTGGATGTTAAGATTTTGATGTCTTGAGTCTTTTTGTCTTGAGTCATTGAGTCTCGATGTTCCGATTTCAGTTGTCATGTTGAATATCTCCCTGATAAGATCTGGGGAATAATTGGGATTATATTATAAATATTATCAGCTGTTTCATCCATGTGAACAATGCCAGACCATTGTCAATGAATGCCCCGAGCACATGTGAGATTAATAAGCACCTATATTGTAAATATAATCACAATGTATCCAGTGGGGTTATTGTTTCCTCATTGTGGATTACATTGTGAATAGGTTCACACTGGTTTTCGTACTCACACACTGGACATTTTTCAATTATGTTTCATATAAAATCAACATGAAATCACAGTTAATATCTTAAAATGCCCACAGTGTGGGCGAGTTCGGGACGGCGGAGACTTCCCTTCCTTTCCCTTTGTCAGCGAGTTGGTTTTTCTGCGAGCCATCAGAGGACATGAGGGAGGAGTAGGCTGGTGGTGGTGTGCTGGGTGTGGTAGATGTGAGAGAGGGGGATGATGACTTGAGGGTGGTCAAGGCATGTCTAATATAGGCTTTTCTTATCGCTGTGGGATTATCTCAGTGGAACTGGTGGACTAGGTTCAGTGAATTTTTCAGGTTCTTCTGAGGTTCCCACGTGTCTTCTGCTGTGGAGTACCCTTTCCATCTGACTTGGTACTGCGGTTGCTTCGTTCTTCCAAACGTGTGGTATTCTAGAATGGCCTCGACTTTGTACTCTGCTTCTCCATTGATGACATCAGGAGGCGGTTCTGTGAAGTTGGGGCCATGCTCTTTGGTTTCTACATATGGGGTGAGGAGGCTGGCATGGAACACGTCATGGACACAGCGTAATTTCCACTGAGGGGGAATTGTGATTCAGTATACTACTGGGGAGATGATGTCAGTGATCTGGAAGGGGCCATAGCACCTTTGAGCGAGTTTTGCACTTGGCTGGGTGATGTGGATGTTCCTTCCGTCAAGCCAGACCTTCTGTGTTATGGCTCGACAGGCCGTGAGCACGACTTGTGTGACTTGGGCGTGGGCAAGAGTGAGCACGTGCGAGGCGACGAGCATGTGGTCCTGAGCATGACACTTCCGGTGGTCACATCAACACGAGAGCGAAGCTAAGTTCTTTGGAGTAGGGCGAGCATGTGACGAGTGTGAAGACCCAAAGCTAAGTCATTACAGCCGACTTAGAGAGGCGTGAGAGTGAAGCAGTGCCTTGCTGAGCGACTAAGGCCTTAAGGCGACTTGAAGCGGCAAGTTCAAGTGGAACGAGGTAATGTCTTAGAGCGGCGAGCTCAGGTGAGGAGGCAAGACGAAGTCAAATT
>WTXC01000453.1:0-13100 GCA_022496195.1 Lactifluus subvellereus | reverse complement strand
GTGCACGCTGGGCATGAACGAGATGATAGACTCCTCCACTCCGAATTCCACACAGACGGACGCCACTGGGTCGCGCGCATGGCCAGCCCCAGGCCCATGATTATACAGTACCAGTTACCACTTTCATGCCGTGATACCCCGCTCGTTCCGTCGACTACCTCAGTCAGGTCGTCACCTGTACGGCAGCGCGTCCCGGAAGTACGCAATAATGTGGTTACCATTACCCAGAAGCGTTGGCGAGACCTTATACTGTCCCCGTCTGCTCCCGGTCTTGGCACCGTGCCTGTCCGTCCAGTCGTGGTCTGGGTAAACCATAAGACAAAAGTGCTTATTGGCTGCGAGCGATGCGGTCGTAGGGCGTACTGATGGGTGGATGGACTGCCTGAGCAGGATGGAACTGTGGTGGGTACAGATGATGCCTGGACCGTCACTTTACAGCGGGTGGCGCTCCACCCATTGACGTCGCCCCGAGGGGTACGCACAACTTGACTAGTCAAGGCACTACAGACCGTTACATTCCCATCGGGGCAGATCGTGGGGAAACGATGGGGCACCCGGCTTCGCCAGGCTGGATCCTGACAAGAGGATCAAGCGCGCCGTTCGTTGTTGGTGCTGTGCTGTATTGCTGACGATAGGCCCAGTCGTTCGGTAACCGTCACTCGCCGCGCTGGCTGATTGGAGCGGGTGCAGTTTTGTTAAGAAGAACCCTCGTTTTGCCTCGGGGGCGGTGTTTGGGGCACTTTCAGAGGTCCACATCCATTTCCCTGCCGATGATGCACTAAGAAAGGACTTATTCACGCTGCGATGGGAAAATAGATAGTACTTCGCCGGTAGAGAGAAGGTCTGAGCTGTCAGTCGTAGGGAAATGTGGGATCAAAGTGGGCGCGATCGATGCGGATATGAGAGTCTGATTTCCCTATTGATATCGCTCCTGCCTAGCTGTACTGTGCATTGTACGTTGGCGCCTATCGGCATTGTAAACTTGTAGGGGGTAAGGTGTGTATGTTAGTTGGGGTGAGGACCAGAGTCAGCACAAAATCCGAGACCACAGTATTGGTGGAGGAAAAAAAAGCCATCCGTAAGAGGTCCGCTCCTGTGGAAGCGGTAACACGTATGCAAAAGGTTGACATATACTGCACGCGCCCTTGTCGAATGGGCGCTGCCGCATTGCCGCTCCTAGAGCTGTAGGGACCTGAGGAGGTGATGCAAAGCGCGACCGTGGCGGCACCCGATGCATACGCACTGTGCGTGGGAGTCAGTGTACGAGTGGGGCAAAATCTCGTTTTCTCTGACGTAGAGATGATTTGTCTTCACGACGGATGAGGTGATAGGGTGTAAAATGTTAACGGCATACAGACATGTGCGCGCGCGACAGGACGACGGCCCTTGGCTGTGGTTCTTCCAATTCCAAAATGGCACCCCCGAGTTACGTACCTGAAGAAGAATGCTTCTGGGTAAATGGGATAAGAAAAGGTATCTTAGGACGCCCGTACAGCGGCGATCCCACCCTGCCGGCAATTGTGATGAAATTGGGACTCGGAGTATGTGTCTAGTTTTAAGTGGTCCTCCCCCTGAAACGTAAGAGCGAGTGAGTCCGACTGGATTACTAATTCCTGGGGACCACATTTAAGCAAAACCCCCTGGCAATCAGTGAGAGCAGTAGGCAGGCGGGATACGACGTAAAATGGAATAAAAACTAGGCCAATAATACTTGCGTCATCCTATTTCTGGGTACTTGAAAGCCGCTTTCAGGCGCATGGTGGAAAAGGGAAAATGGTCAGCTATCAGGTACCAGTACACCCTCAATGATTTTCTAGGGCTATGTGGGTGTGAGAAAGGACGTACGGAAGTTTTCTCATGAACCTGGTCCCACAGTATATCATCGCTTGGCCCCAAGCCGGAGCTCAAGACACGAGGTGGGACTGGACTAATCGTAAGACTGGCCTCGCTGCCCGAATAGGGATCAAGATGCTGCGTGGTCATCCCAACTCGGTTTTCCGAGATCGAGTTTTGGGTCTTACGGCAGCCGGCAAGGCCGATTTCGAACGCCAATCGCGAGAACCCATTTGTGCTTCCAGATAAGGGATCCACTGGACGTCTTGTTCGTAAGAGGGAAATACGCATAGAGATGTCCAATCTTGTTGATTTCGGATAACGGCAGCGGTCTGGGATGATGCGGAGATGTGGAAGCGGGGGGAAAACATGGAAATTGTATGGGTTCATAAGCTGTAAGCACAGTAGTCCGTGAAAAGGGAATAGGGCGGTTGTAGATACGATATGGGGAGAAAATGTCTGTAATAGATATAGGGTGAACCCGGATGGGAAAGATGCGCAAAGCTAAATGAGATACTGTACAACCACGATGAGACTGCACCCGAACGAGATTATCACGAATGCTTGCCGTCCCATGATCATCACCATCAATGATGACTCGGAGCCACAAGCGCTAGGACTGCCTCCCTCTCCCACCGCTACTGCTCCCGCCTACACTACCATTCTTCCTATCCTCTCCACCACCCAGCTGCGATCGCGCATCCGTATAAAGAGATAGCGATGACCCACTTGCTACCGTGCTGCTCACGGGCCGACCGCTCGACCGCAGTCCCCTGGGTACGGACAGTATGGAAGGGTTAGGGCTATCCACCATGCTCGCCTGACGCGACGCGTATATTCCACCATCTAACGGTCTCAGATGCAGCTGCGGAATGCGCTCACCCACACCACCGGGCTTGAATCGCGCTGCCAAGCCTGGTGACAGGAACTCCCCATGCTCAGACGCTGGCACGTTGTGGTGGGCGGTAGGCCCGTCGGAATCGACGGTGTAGAACGTCTGCGACGACCTGGACGACGCGCTCGCGCTCTGCGTATTCCGGCTGAAGGAAGGGTAGTGCTGTATCGTGTGAAGGGAAGAAGACGCGGCGCTCGCCAGGGACGAGATACTGCCACGGAATGCGCCAATGAGTGGCGTTTTTGGGATATGCAGCCAGGTTGTGGATGCCGGTGCGTGCGATTCCGTGCTTGTCGCCATTGGGGAGGGGACACGCTGAGGCAAGACATCCGTTGCCAAATCCTCCGGGAGTGGATCCATCGGCATGTGGGCGATGCGGGTGCGGGCATGCCGGAGGGGCTGTGGCGGTGGGGGTCGAAGGGACCGCGACAGTCCGGGTTCCAAGTCAGGAGACGGGGAGTGTGCCGAGAACGACTTAAATGGCGCAAAGCGCCGGGGAATGCGTAGCGAGTCTGTGTTGGAGTTGTGTGGTGGGCTCAATTGGGTGGTGGTGTCTGATAGAGCCGTAGTGGACCCTAAGCGGGAGGATCCGAATTCCGGGCTGGTGACTGGGTCGTGTTCGAGGAGCGGGACGGATGCGTCAGCGGAAATGGCGCGGTTGTGGATCTCTCGACGACTATGGGCTGTCGTCGAGGTACCCTCGCTCGACGTTGAACTCTCGGCAAGTTTAGGTCGGCACCTCGATGCCCTTCGCCGTGCGAACGGCACGATTACGAGGATGAGGGCGACAATAAAAATAAAACCCCCGATGCTAGCGACAACGATGATTGCGAGCTTGCTTTTGTTTGGTGACGATGATGTTGTGGGCGGCGTAGCAGTTTGCTAGCAGGAACGTGGCCTGATCAAATGACCATTGCAAAAATAGCCGGGAACTGACTCACTAACACCGCCCCGGTTGGTGTTGTAACACCGCTCATCCTTCTCCTTCAAATTTCCGTTCGGACAGTGGTGGGAGGCCTACCAAGGCTCAGAGGGAGTAGGGTGGGAGGAGACACGGATGCGATTGGATAAGGACTGTCACGGTGACGGATAACTAAGAGGGGCGAGGCTGTGGTGCCAAATGAACGTGATGTTGTTGTTGTGAGTAGAGTACGCCGAATCGAAGTTGGAAGTGGGCGCTTGACGGTCAGCCTTATTACTTTGCACGCACACGCACACGCAATGAGAGCAACTTATCTTATGGCACAGTAAAGACTCGGACTGCGGACTGGGCACACACTGGCAGTCGTGGGAGTACACGGAACCGAATTCAGCGGCCCGTTGAAGCCGGTGCGAGTCGACACTCAGCCGCCGACATGAGCTCTCTACACTCTTGCCGTTGGGACTGGTGTCGCTTCACAACAGCATCACATGAACACTTTGTCCAACATGTCATATCCGCACACATCGATAAGGCTGAGCCAGTCAAGAGGGAAGATATTAATCTTATTCGACACGTTGAGGAAGGTGCGTCGGGATACAGTAGTGAGCTACTCAACACACTGCTCATAGTATGCATTTTCTTAATTGTATAAACTTTCTTCACAGGTGGGGTATTGAGCATTGATGTGCCCACTAGCTCCCAACTTGAAGCTCCCCAACCCACTTCACAGTCTGTGGAATCAACAGTGAGTCTGGATTATAATTATTTGTTATCTCAGCTGCCTATCCTTCCTCCCCATTCCTAGCATTCTTCAAAGATGAACCATCTGCTCCTCCCTGAACCAGGAAAATCCCAAATGGACCACCGGGCGCTGTCATTTGCCTCTGGTTCTACCCGCATCGTCCCATTTTCTTCACAGAAGCAACTGACGAGTGGCTCTGAAAGCGTTCCGGGTGAGGTATGTCTTTTCTATAAATCTTAATCGTCCCGCTTCACAAAGTATCAACGTGCTTCAGGGACAAAGCCTAGGTATCTCACAACTTGAACTACAAACTCAGGCGGCATACAGGTCCCAGACTTTCGACTAGCATAGCCAATGTTGCTCCTGTCTGTCCCAGTATGTTTCCTGAATCCTATTGACTTCACTCAAGCCATACTGTACCTACGTTGTGGGCTTCAACGGAATGCCCCCCAGTATTGATGTGGATGCACATCAGAGCGACCGCTAAACTCCGTTGCGCCTGGGCCGTACAACGGGGAGCTTCAGATCCCACAGTTCCTTCGCGAGCGTAGCACCAGTTTGGATGCTTGGGCAAGAATCTACTCCGCTGTACCTGGGGCGGTAAGACAGACAGGCATCGCAACGTAAATATCGTGAACTTGTCCGGTTGTTGCTCGACCAGCTGATGTGATCCTACAGAAGGTGGACAACCGGAGGAGGAACAACGATGCGAGTTCGTTCCACAGGGCCCCGCGGTGCAGACAGCTTGGCATCGTTGGGTTGCTCTTTGTGCATGGTGTAGATAAGAGCGCCTACAGGACGAGAATCAAACTGCGCTGCATCTCGGCATGGAGGTCCAAGTACGGAAATCCGAGGTCGCATTTTGGCTACTTGGAAATTCGGCGGACGTGGATTCGATGTCATGGATAACCGATCATCGCTGATGAAGAACCTCGAAGTTGCGCGTTTGCTGTCTAAGTACGGTGCGGATGTGCATCATCGGGTGATCGGAAGGAGATAGTCAGACTGTGCGGGAGGTAGTGTCGAAGTGAGCTTATCGCGCGAGTGTGGGATTACAGTTAGAGCACTGCGCCGACGCCCTGAGGAACTATATCATAGATTTCCTAAGTAAGAAGTTATGAACACAGAGATGGGCCTAGTTGTTTTGCGTACCTTCGGTATCGTTGTGTTGAATGCGACCATTCTGTCTTTACCTATCGAATCATTCAATTCAGTGTTGTACAGTACATGTCAGCCTGACACCGGGTCCTGTCAGTGGCCGCTATACTAAATCAGGCAATGACGATGCGACTCCGATGCAATGCAAAGTTTGTTGTACGTGCTCACGTGGTTGACGTATCGACCAATGAGAATGTGTCTATCTCACGTGGCTAGACCACGTTTAAAGTCAGTCATCGCGTCCATGCGAAACCATTTCCTTTTTTTGTTTGAAATTGACAGGCCCCGAACGTTTCGAATTTACAGTATTTGTTCGCTTCGTTCTGACATGTGTCATACCTAGGTCATGACAACACTGGGGGGCCAGTTGCACTGAATCCCGTGAATCCCGTGTTTGCCATATTTTGGTTTAGGTTGTTTGTAAAGTAAACAGCGTTCCTGAGCAGAGTAGGATGAAATTCTGGAACAGCTGTAATTGATCTTCGCTACTCGATTCTGTCTGAGTATGCGCTACGTTATGATGAAGATTCGTCGCTTCTGTCTTGGAAGGCAATTTGCGCCGGAACTCGTATATAAGGACTAGCTGTAGGTTAGGACGCAACTGAAAGGCCCCATTTTTTGCAGATCGTCGTTGGAGCTCCTGGCCTTACCACATGTACTCGCTCGGTGCAGCTACCATAACCATATTGCTTCTCATTGGGGGTTACCAACTGTGGAGGCGCACTTGGCTTCCCCTGCCTCCTGGCCCCAAGGGTCTTCCTTTGATCGGAAATGTGCTGCAGTTGAGAGACAAGCGCTGGCTCCTTTCTCCAGGTTGTCTAGAAAGATACGGTGCGACAAGTCCTAGGCTTGCTGCTGTATATCTTGACCCTCGCTTATTTACAGGAGATATGATTTACATGACGGCGCTAGGACAATCGATGGTATTTCTCAATACGCAGAAGATAGCAGCCGACCTTCTGGACAGACGGTCATCGATTTATATGGAACGGCCACATTTCATCGTCGCCACCGAGTTTATCAACCGTGGGATGTCCATGTCCCTAGCTTCGCCGAGTGACCTGTAAGCCTTCCCTCACGTCTCTCTTCCCGCAGTCAGTTGAGCCTATACTTCTCTTCTAGATGGCGCCGCATGCGTAGAGCCTCATCAGATAGTTTCAGTAAAAATGCCGTCAGGAACTACCATACTATCCAATCAAAGGAGGCAGTTTTACTGGCCTGGAACATACTTTCCAAGCCTGCAGACGTCGACAAACAATTTCGCCGAACTGCCGCGTCGATGATCATGTCTGTCGTGTATGATCTACCTCCAGTTAAGAGTGACAATGATCCCAATGTGTCAAGAGTCAAGGAACATGTGGAAAGGCTGGTGGCCAGCACGACCCCAGGGGCACATTGGGTGGAGTTTTTCCCATGGATGAAATACATACCTAAGAGGTCCGTGTCCAGGTCGTCGGACCAAACCGGGGCAGTTTTCAGTGATGCTGATCGGTGGCGAGTGTATTTGCCTAACCAGGTTCGCAAAATGGAAGCGCGATGCGGAACGCTATCATCGGGAAACTAATGCCATGTATCTCGATCTATTCAGTAAAGTCCAGAACGATTTGGTTTGTTCGAGAGCTTCTCGGTCGACCTTATGAGCTGAGAGCATGATAACAGATGAATGGGATCGACCGTCCTAGCATGAGCGCGAATCTCATCAAACAGCAGGAGCATTTCGGTCTCTCAGACGTGGAAAGAGCTTGGACTGCTGGAGAAATGTTGTAAGTTTTATCGCACCCGCTGTCCACCATGCATTTAACTCACCGAAGAGTGCAGCACTGCCGCATCCGAAACAACGGCAGGTGCGCTATCATGGTGGTGCCTCGCGATGCTCGCATATCCTCAGACGCAAGCTCGTGCCCAAGCAGAGCTCGATACTGTCGTCGGCCGCGGACGCCTCCCATCCTTCGCAGACCGCCCTCACCTCCCATACACACACGCGATGGTGAAAGAAGTGTTGCGATGGCGGCCTTCTCTTCCATTCGGCATCCCGCACGTAGCAACAGCAGACGATTGGTACGAGGGGACGTTTATTCCAAAGGGTACGATGTGCTTCCCAAATATATGGCAGTGCAATCACCAAGCGGAAGTATATGGCTCGGACGCGGATGAGTTTGACCCTGCGCGGTTCCTTGACGAGCATGGGCAGTTAGTTCCAGGGCCGTCAGATGCCAAAGAAGACGGTCATAGGACATATGGGTACGGACGACGGTCATGCATAGGCAAATACTTGGCGAACGACTCGTTGTTTATCGATATTGCAACCATGTTGTGGGCTATGAGATTTGAGCGCCAGAAGGATGCCAGTGGCAACGAAGTACCTGTGGACGTCGATACCTTGGTAGGCGATGGGCTGATCCCGTACGTTCATCTTACGTCTCAGAGCTTGTCCAGATGAGGTGTGCTGACTCGTTCGATGCAGCTGTCCTGCCCCGTATTCATGTCGAACCCTGGCTCGTTTCCCCGAAGCTGCCGCTATGCTAGCCGCAGCTCGTGAGCTCCAGGGGTAACGCGTCCGAGTCATGATGTATATGCTCATTTCAAGTTATGATGGGCCTTTGACCACACCAGCATTAGATCTCTCTACGCAGTTCTATCAATCGATGTCATGGTAGTTCAGAAAGGTTTTCTACTTCATTGCTAATATGTACTACAGTATCCGTGATCAGGACATCGGACAGGATCAGGCTTTCGGTCAGTCACTGGCATGCAGTGTCATAGGGGTAGTCAGCACATGCGTGTACGCTAGTTGGGAAATATAACAGATAGACTCGGATATGATAGTATTATTGTTGTGAATGATCCTGGAAAGGAGTGTAGCAGTAAGCGGGGTAAGTGAGCACTGAGCAGAAGTTGCGGGGATAAGAGGCATGCGTTTGATGGACGCAATCTCCTCCGTCACGGTCGCAGTCACGGTGGGGCGCGACTCGGACGCGAGTGCCAACACACTCGGCACATATCGAGTATTTCCGAGGAATCCGGAATCCGATTAATAGGTATTGCCTATCCAAGTATTGTTGCGGCTAGTAGTAGTTGTTAATCCAGGTCGTGACTGCGGAAGGGTGACCCTGATAACCCGCTACTAGTACGGGTCTGACAAAGTCCTCTTTTCCTTCTCCCTTTACTCCGTCCGCGATTGATTTCACGACCTTCAGATCGATTCACACCTCGCACATCATATCAAGTCTGTCCGAGCATCCGCCGGATCATGGTGCGCGTCAGCCCAGTGGTCGTTCCCTCATGGTGCTGAAAGACATGCTCAACCTCCCTGGATAGTGCCACTAAGGCGTAATTTACATCATCGTGGATGCACTCAATGAATATCCCAACAAGTCTGGCATGCAATCTTCGCAAGAGGAGGTCCTGGTTGTCGTGAAGGAGCTCGCTCGCCTAAACCTTCCGAATCTGCATATACTATGTATCACTAGCCGTCCGGAGATTCAAGTTGACATCCGGCCCGGGGCCGATCTCGAGCTTTGGGACCTCAAGGTATTGTTTTATCAACTATATCAACCCAGTCGTTCATTCTGACCCAACGATGGGGAGATGGAAGGGGGAAGATAAGAAACGAGTGGTTAATACGCTGTCAGAAAAAGCTGACAGCATCTGATGTAAGATGCCCCTCATTGAGATACGGAATCGTTTCTAAACCATCGCCTAGGTTTCGATTGGTTTCTTATCGTCGACTAGAAACCTTGCGCCGCAGTTTTCCTCCAACCATCCGGCGCACCCTCGGCGGATTGCCCACAACTTTGGATGAAACCTACGAGCGGGCCTTGCTAGGAATTGATGAGGAAAAGCAGGAATACGCCGAACTTCTTTTTCAGTGCCCAGCGACGGTTCGGTTCACCCACTTTTCCTCGAAGAGCTCGCAGAAGCGATCGCGGTCCACCCGATACAGAAGGCCCCAAAGTGAACGCCAGTTAACGCCCAGAAGACATGAAGGGGCTATCCTCTCCGCATGTTCTAGTTTGATCGCAATTGGAGAAGTTAACGCCGGTTCCTAAGTCGTCCAATTTCCCCATTCTCTGAAAAGGAGTTCTTAACTTCTGAATGTCTCGCTACCACATCCTTCCCCAGCCTGCACATTCTATTCTCGCGAAAATTTGTCTGGGCGTCCTACTTCAGTTCGGTGCAGTGACCAGGCCGACAAAGATAGGATCAACAGCTTTCCTCTCGCCGAGTATTCTGCTCAGCACTGGGTAGAGCACACTCAGTTTGACGATATCTCATCCCACGTACGAAGCGAGATAGTGAGTCTCTTTGGCCCCGAGAGACCCCATTTTGCGGTGTGGGTCTGAATATACGACATAGACCCATCCAGGAAGACATCCATGCTAGGACCCACCCTACATCACCCAAGGCATCACCTCTTCGCTACGCGGCTGCGGTCTCTGAAGCCTGGTGAAACGCGCACTAAGACGCGCAGGTGAGTTCGAGAGATTTGAGGGAATATGAGTGAAGCAAGGACGAGCCAGGCGAAGAGCGAAAACTGCCGAGCTCGAGGGCAGGAGCCGCGGACGAGTCAAGAAGGAGGCCTCCTACGTGCGGACTCCCAAACGCAGACGGCACGGTGGCACGGTTTAGCGTCGAAGGGCTTGCACGCGAGAGGACAAGACGAAGGAATTTAGAGATCACGCCGAAGAGAAGAAAAGGGGGAAAGCGTCCGCGAGAGGTTGCTTGCCTTCTAGGAGGCCTCTCTGGGGGTTTTTATAGCAAAAGTGCGCGTATCTAGATACATCACCAGTAATCTATCTGTTAGTAAGGAGTGATGAGCGAGCGGGTCAAGACAAAACTGGGAGTGCTACGAAGGCGAAGCGAAGTCAGAAGTGACGCCTGTAACGAGGTCCATGACACAGGGGGTGGTATGAAGGAGGTATAGCGCGCGGCGACTTGCACGGGCGCGAGGGGGAAGGGACGAACTGAGACACGGAAGGAGAGGTTGTAGGCATATCGTGTAAACGAGGGACGAGAGTACTTCAAAATAAATTCAGTCAAAATAGTGAAATAAGAGTATATACACGTAAATGATGTGCCGAAGGGACTGCCGGACGTGGCTGCTTGACATGGCGTGGGTCGCGACGTTGGCAGGAACGAGGGGGAGCGGCGAAGAGATTTGAGGGTGAAGATGGGGGTGACGTGGACGGTTTTGAGTGGGCGCGTGGACGGAGGTGATGAATGGATATAAGGACTAAGAGGGGGTGACTAGCTCCAGGGCGAGGATGGAAGGGCGCCTTGTGAGTGCAAGCCGAGAGGTGGGGCAGCGAGAGGCAGAGATGTTTTGATAAGGAAAGCAGGCCAGGAATGCGAGTTGGCTGTGCGAGTGCGGCTGGAGGAGTCTAGAGATGACGACGATGGTAGGTTGAAGGAGAAGAGAGAAGGTGAACGGGTTTCTGAGCCATGATCATATTTCGAGAGGAGGAGAGAGTAAGAGTGGAGTGGAGGCGCGGGTGTATGCGTTAAAGCGAGAGGGAAGACGAGTAGGAGTGGGGACGACAGAGGTGGGTAGGCGCGGCAAGGCTCAGATTGGTGCTGTGGACGCTCCGCGTTGCTCATTTCGAGCTCAGCGGGCATTGCCACCTTACAACAGCAACAGAGGGGACTTAAGAAGCGGGCAGACTGACTATTCGGGAGGTCATGACTGGTCGGATTCACGACCACGTTGAATTGCTCAAAAAAACAACATATTGACCGATGACAATTAGTACGATTAAAAAGTCGACTAGTTGTTTTCACATCAGAGCGAAGTCTGCCATTTCTGTGGGATCGTTTGTGGGAATGGTCAGCAAAGACGTAAGAACTGTAACGTACACGATGTAACCTCCTTGTTCATGGCTTCAAATCCCGTAACAAATTCCTTCATCTCGTACTCTCCATTGTCCACGGATAGCTCGTAAGCTCATCAATCTGCGGGCCCACGTCTGGCACATATTTGGGATCGTGTGGAATAGATGGTGGGAAGGTGATGTTCGATTTTTGTTAATGACGCTGACGAATCTATCATACATTTGGAGGACTGCTTCATAAATGGCGTTAAGGTGCGCATAGAGTTTGAGTTAACTGTGCCTTGTGCAAAGGAACAATCTGAAAACGCTCCAGGTGAGGGAAGAAATCGGTTAATCGTGTGTTGTAGGATTCGTGATATGTAGAGAGTGAGTGGTCAACAAGCTGAAAATTATATCTGGTGACTTCGGGCAATATAATGAAACGGTCCGTGGGACTCGAAGGTCGTGAGCCATGTGTTCTACTGCCGCAAAGCCCTCAAATCACTCACTGAGAGCACAGAAGAGTCATTTGGAAGACTACTGTAATTCTCCGTGGAAACACAAAAGGGACATTTGTTATTAAATGGAAGCGCCTTACCCACGTGGCTTGGCTGCTGGACACTTGCAGGATGATAATTCCCGCTTCCCACGGCCCACGATGCAGACCACGCCTCACCTTTACAAGGATTCCTCACTTGCGCCACACATACCTTTATCCTTGTCGCCTCCTTAACCATCTGAACAAATCGTCGACTCCGATTATCTAGTCAACAACGTGCGTTTCTGACACGCCATGTCCATATCTTCTTTCAGCAGCTTGTCCAGCTACAGCAGCGAGTCGGACATCAGCACTCTCTTTGACTTTGGCTTATTCAAATCATCCCGTACTCGTAGAAGTAGAAGATCCCCTGGGTCCTCGCGGAATAGAGACAATAAACAGAGTCCGTCTCGCCGAAGGAAGCGCAGCGTCACACCCACGCGCACGCCTATCTCTTCCAGATATGGCGGCGTCGTTGTCCCCTACTCCATGCGAAGTCCCGGAAGCAAGTCCGGCATCTCTTACAGCGATATTGATCGATGGAGAGCCGCCACTATCAGGGGTAGCGATTTCACTTACAGCAGCGAATCATCCGTTACACAGTCTTCCGTGACATCATCCTCCGTCCTTTCCTCCCGCACCCGTTCCTCCCGCATTGAGAGCTCCATTCGTCGTTCAAGCGCCTCCGGCTCCAGACAACTAAAAGCACCTTCCGTTGCGTCGCAACATCAGCACCCAGGAATACATTACGACCCTCCTCAAATATGCGAGCACTGCCGTAGGGCTTAACACTCCCAATACCTTCTCGGTCGCTAATTCTCTACTTTGCACGTGACAGACCGACCACCCGACCAAATTCACGGCCGTACCGATGTGCTCCCAGCTCTCCGACTCGAACCTCATTCTGCCTTCCTCGCTGCCTATCGTCTCGCCCGCATCTCCTGTCCCGATGACCTCGAGAGATCGACAACCCTGGATCCGGATGACCCTTTCACATCTCGATTGGGACTACCTGGACCCCTAGATATCCCGTCTCATCTACTCCCCGAGCTACCGCGTGCGAGCGGCGTGCGAGGCGCCTCGCTCTGTTACTTGACTCGGATGACCCAGACATACGGATTGGTCACAGGCAGAATACCTCAAGCTCGGACGCGCGAGGCGCCAACTCGTGCGCGAAGGCGTGTTCGAAGTGAAGGTCATGTTGG
>WTXC01000452.1:0-13160 GCA_022496195.1 Lactifluus subvellereus | reverse complement strand
AGGGTTAATCCTAGCAATGGCTGCATATGATGCTCTGGTTCCAATGGCAAAGCGTGCTGGTGCGATAGTGTGAGTTGTCATGGTCTGTATTGGGACCTGTTCTTCTTCGATAGGACTGGGGTCTCTGATCTCTTGTGATGCTGCTCCAGCGAGAGCCTCCCTGATATCTTTAGTGAATGGGGTGACGTACTCGGGTCCTACTGACTCCACTGGTTCGTCTAGTACTGGGAATCTAGTGCTGCGTCTGCATAGGCGAAATACTTGTTTGTCTTGTTGTCAAATGCTACTTCGTACCACCGTCCTGCTACGTGGTGTACGGGGTATGCTCCGGCTTTGCTCCTTCCTGGGAGGATGCTGATGAAATAGTGTCCAGTCCAAGGATCGTTCCTTCGAACCCTGAGTAGATGTCCCCTTCTCGTAGCCAGATGACACGGTTGTGTCCTTCTTATCGTCCTCTTTGCAGAGGGTGAGTGTGAAGGGCTTGAACTTGGGGTCTACTGGCGACTCCACGATTGTGGTCTGACTGGGAAAGTCTGTTCTAATGTCACGCCCAGACTCTGGGCATACCTCCACTGGTGTTGGAGGCGGCGGTGGCGACGACGGCGGGGGAGTAGGGGATCTTGGACGTGAGGGTCCTAAGTCCTGATAACGAGCTCTTGCTGGGGAGCTAAGATGGCGTTTGATCTTAAGTCCTTTGACCATATGCTAGTGACACTTGTGCAAGCAATGCGAAGTCTGGCAACGAGCCAGAGGAGCGGTGGTTCACAAGTAAAGGCCTGAAGATGGTTGACTTGTCTGAGATTACAAGAGAACAGACTTAGGGTCTGCTCTAAGGCGATACGACGCGATATAAGTACATCAGGGAGGTGAGTCAGGTTGAGTCATAATGCCCCTAGGATACTAGTAAGCTTCGAGTCATCGTACAGTAAGCAGGCCGATGCATGAGTCATATTGTACAGTATGAGTCAGTAGGTGCCGAGGCAGCACATGCGCAGAGGTATGCAAATGTAGCACTAGTGGAATGCGCACCAGAGGCGAGGCGTGGGAACACCTACTATAATAGGAAGGTAAGCATGATGTAAGCGAAAGCGGCCAAGTCATGGCCTCAAGCAGAGTCTCAGGCCCTAGGGGCCTGGCAGTCCATAAACGCAACGTGGGAGGAGTGGGATAAGTGGAAAATAAAGCGTACATGACCCCCTTGTGCCCACCGAGGACAGAGTCCGATCTTGGCATGCACAAACGTGACAGCAAGAGTGAACACGTGCAAGGCAAGAGCATGTGGTCCTAAGCATGACACTTCTGGTGGTCACGTCGACACAAGGGAGAGAAGCTAAGTCCTTCGGAGTAGAGCGAGCACATGACTAGTGCGAAAGCTCAGAGCTAAGTCATTGCAGCCGACTTAGAGAGGCATGAGAGCGAAGCAGGGCCTTGCTGAGCGATGAACGCAAAAGGTGACTTGAAGCGGCAAGTTCAAGTAAGGGCAATGGCTTAGAGCAGTGAGCTCAAGTGAAGAGGCAAGACAGATTGATTGTAAAATGAAGTCAAGCTTAAGGCTTGACTGTACGCAAAGTGCGGCCCTTATATAGGCCCATACAGGAGGATCACATGCTACTATGCTACCGAGTCATAACAAGGGTAGTGGAGTAGTCCACTAAGTATAGTACCGGCTCCACAGGCCACTGCGGAGCAGGGTGAGTCAGGGTCGAGTCAGTGCTAAGTATAGTATGCGCTCCACGGCACAGTGGAGCGCGGTGAGTTGGCTATCAAGTCAGGGTCTAGAACGTAAGGCTGGACGCAGGCCAGGCATCGTAAAGAAAAGAAGAGACGGTCCGTGCAGTCCGTAGGTGGGATCGTAACATGCTGATGCTGGTGCTGTGCCGGTGCCACCGCCGCTCTCACTGCTGCTCTGGCTGCTGGTGCCGCTGGTACTGGTGCCAGTGCTGCTCTCGCTGCTGCCACGGCCGTTGTCGCTGCTGTTGCTGGTGCTGGTTCCGGCTCCGGTGCTGCTGGTGCTGTGCCGTGGCCATTGGCCTTGTTGCAGTTGTCACGGCCATCGTTGCTGCCAGTGGGGAGGGTGATGGCACGGCTATAGAGGTGGGGGTCTGCTGCGGCCACTGCGGCAGGGATGGTACTGGCATGGTGGGGCGCGGTGGGGTTGGCTGGGTGACCGCGACTGCAATGGCAGTGAGTGTCACGCCCAGACTCTGGGCGTACCTCCACTGGCGTTGGAGGTGGCGGTGGCGACGACGGCAGGGGAGTAGGGGATCTTGGACGTGAGGGTCCTAAGTCCTGATAACGAGCTCTCGCTGGGGAGCTAAGATGGCGTTTGATCTTAAGTCCTTTGACCATACGCTAGTGACACTTGTGCAAGCGACGCGAAGTCTGGCAACAAGCCAGAGGAGCGGTGGTTCACAAGTAAAGGCCTGAAGACGGTTGACTTGGCTGAGATTACAAGAGAACAGACTTAGGGTCTGCTCTAAGGCGATACAACGCGATATAAGTACATTGGGGAGATGAGTCAGGTCGAGTCATAGTGTCCCTAGGACACTAGTAAGCGGACACAGTAAGCCTCGAGTCATCGTACAGTAAGCAGGCCGACGCGTGAGTCATATTGTACAGTATGAGTCAGTAGGTGCCAAGGCAGCGCATGCGCAGAGGTAAGCAAATGTAGCACAAGTGGAATGCGCGCCAGAGGCGAAGCGTGGGAACACCTACTATAATAGGAAGGTAAGCATGATGTAAGCGAAAGCGGCCAAGTCATGGCCTCAAGCAGAGTCTCAGGCCCTAGGGGCCTGGCAGTCCATAAACGCAACGCGGGGGGAGTGGGATAAGTGGAAAATAAAGCGTACATGACCCCCTTGTGCACACCATGAGCAGAGTCCGATCTCGGCATGCACAAACGTGACAGTGAGGGTGCTGCTGCCGTGGTCACGGTGAAGGGGTTGGCATGGTTGCGGTTGCGGTGACGGTGCAGCAGCGGCTGCCATGAGGATGCTGCCATGGCCACGGTGGATGGTGCTGGCGACATCAATGGCAATGGCAGTGAGGGTGCTGCTGCAGTGGCCACGGCAAAGGCACTGGTGGTTGCGGCTGCAGCTGCGGTGAGGGTGCTGCCATAGCCAGGGTGGTGACAACAGTGCTGGCATGGCCGGCGGTGGGGATGGTGTTGGGCGACGGCGGCGATGATGGTGCTGGAGCGATGGCAACGGCAATGGAGGTGCTGCCACCGCCGCAACCACAATGACGGTACCGACACCACGATGGCTGGAGTGATGGTGATGGTGCGGTGGCAGCAGGGAGGGTGCTGGGCAACTGTATACCGCAACGGCAGTGGGGGTGCCAGGGCGACGGCGATAGTGCTATGGCATGATTGCAGTCTAGTCAGTTATACCACATTATGATTTGACTGAGGTACATAGCTGGTTATGGTGAACTCCACCTCTGCCAACACCCCACTGGTTGGCCTGAATAAATGTGTGGACAACTAGAATAGAAAATGGGTGTTGACCTAGAAAAAAAACAGATGTTGACTTAGAAAAAAATGGGCTTACAGGTCATGTGACGGCCAATGTTGAACTTTTTTTTTTCATTCGCACTCCCCACTTGACCACGTTCAATTGAGCATGCTGTCCTTGGTTTTTTTATCTTACTGTAAGTAACTCAGCCCTTCCTAGCTAATAATTCTGTATTCTGCAGGTATTGTTGTGCCCATGGGGTATGAACAGGCCCCAGGGTGTGCCCCACCGCATCGCCACCTATGTGCCTGTGTGCATGGCATCCACGTCGTTCGATGTTGGCACAACCAACGACGATGATGCTGACACCCTCCACCCTCCACCCTCCAGTTCATGAATGCCTGTGCTTGCTCGCTCGGTTTCACCCCTGCTGACACCTCGTGTCCTCTGCCCTCTAGTCCGTGAGTGTCTGTGCTCACTTGCTTGGTTTCACCCCTGCTGACACCCCACATCCTCTGCCCTCCAGTTTGTGAGTGCCTGCACTCACTTGCTCAGTTTCACCCCTGCTGACACCCCACGTCCTCTGTCCTCCAGTTGGTGAGTGCCTGCGCTCGCTTGCTTGGTTTATCCCCTGCTGACACTCTGTGTCGGCGACACTGCGACCATGACTGTGATGACCACAACACTGTGACCACGACCACGACCACTGCAACACCACGACCACGACCATGACCCTGACCACGACCACAGCCACCACACCCCGACCCTGACTACCGTGACCACAACCACAACCACCGCGACCACAACCACAACCACTGCGACCACAACCACAACCACCACGACTGCAACCATGACCATCGCGACCACAACCACGACCACCATGACCGCAACCACAACCACTGCAACCGCAACCATGACCACTGCAACCACAACCACAACCACCATGACCACAACCACGACCACCATGACCACAACCACAACCACCATGACCACAACCACAACTAGTGTTTAAAAGTCCGGTCCAGTCCAGTTTTTGGCCTTCCAAATGGGGCAACCAGACCGCAACCAGTCTGCCACTCCACCCCAACTGGATGCAACTGCAACCGGGCCGTTATAAACTGGTTGCTTCCAGTCCGGTTGTGGTCCATAACCGGTTGTAACCGGTTGCAGACACAACCGGTCCACAACCAGTTGGGACCGGTCTTTGACCTTTTTGGACAAGCTTTTTTCACCAGTCTTTTGAACAATGGATCAATGATATGTTATTCTTGTAATACAACAACACATGGATACAGTAGAATAACAGGTAATAAGTTACAATAACATCCAATAAAGACATGGGTCGTGGGACATGGCGCGGTGGCAGGTGGCGGTCCTGGCGTGGCTGGGGCGCTGGTGATGGTGCTGGCGTGATGGTGCTTGTGCCGTGGCCAGGACGGTGGTGCTGATGTGCTGACGTGATGGTGCTTGCGCCATGGCTGGGACAGTGCTGGGGGTGGCAGCGGCGATGGTGCTGGTGAGATGGTGCTTGCGCCGTGGCTGGGACGGTGCTAGGGCGGTGACGGTGATGATGCTGGCATGATGGTGCTTTCACCGCGGCCAGGACGGTGCTGGCGAGGCGGCGGCGGCGATGGTGCTGGCATGACGGTGCTTGCGCCGCGGCTGGGACAGTGTGGCATGGGGTGGTGACATGCTGGCGCCGCAGCAGTGACGGCGCTGGCACCGCGGTGGTGGCGATGGCAGTGCTGGTGTGGGGAGGTGACAATGCTGCTGCGGGGAGGTGACAGTGCTGCCGCGGGGCAGTGGCGATGACAGTCCTATCGCAGGGCGATGGCGGTCCTGGCACAATGGGGGCGTGGGAAGTGATGGTCCTGGCACGGGGAGGTGCCGGTGCCGGTGCAAGGCAATGACGGTGCTGCCGCGGGGAGGTGATGGTGCGGGTGCGAGGGGATGTGGGGAGGTGACAGTGCTGCCACCGCAGGGAGGTGACGGTGCTGCCACGGGGAGGTGATGGTGTGGGTATGAGGCGATGACAGTCCTGGCGCTGTGCGATGGTGGTGCTGGCATGGTTGCGGTGGGGGTGCTAGCGCGACGGGGAAGATGGTCCTGGCGTGACGAGGACGACGGTCCTGGTGTGATGAGGACGACAGTCCTGGCGTGACGAGGATGACGGTCCTGGTGTGACGAGGATGACGGTCCTGGTGTGATGAGGACGATGGTCCTGGCGTGACGGTGATGATGGTGCTTGCGTGACGGCGATGACGATGCTGGCGGCATGCATAGCACTGTAGGCCTGGGCTGATACATTAATAAACCCACGTCCACTGTGTACGCACCTGAAAAGACTGAGAGCAACACAAAGTCGTTGTAAGACAGTAATTCTGTGGCTGTGAATGTTGAGAGTGTATCAACGAGGAGGGCGCTCACAGGTCTGAACAGGCAGATGGAGAGAGGGTGAAGGCCGCGGTATACTTTGAGGCGATTGTGGTCCCAGCTAGCGACCGCCCTTCTTGACAAACTCATCCGCTTCGTAAAGTTTGTGGAAATGAGCTGGTTGTCGCCAAAGAAGAAGCCAGTGCGGACAAGTGTGACTGTGTGAGGACATGCTGCAACTGAAAGTCCGGTCTAAGACCGGTTGTGGCTGGTCTTTAGGTGGTCTATTGGAATCCAAATTTGAGGATGGACCGCAACCAGGGCATTCTGAAATCCTGTGCAACCGCAACCGAAAGTCCGGTTGCCACCGGTCCAGTCCAGTCTGGTTCCGGTTTTTTTCCAGTCCTATGGACCGGACTTCCAAACACTAACCACAACCACTGTGACCGCAACCATGACCACCACGACCACAACCACCGCGACCACAACCACCGTGACCACAACCACCGCGACCACAACCACCGCGACCACAACCACCGCGACCACAACCACCGCGACCACAACCACCGCGACCACAACCACCGCGACCACAACCACCGCGACCACAACCACCGCGACCACAACCACCACGACCACAACCACCGCGACCACAACCACCGCGACCACAACCACCGCGACCACAACCACCGCGACCACAACCACCGCGACCACAACCACCACGACCACAACCACCGCGACCACAACCACCGCGACCACAACCACCGCGACCACAACCACCGCGACCACAACCACCGCAACCACAACCACCGCAACCACAACCACCGCAACCACAACCACCGCGACCACAACCACCGCGACCACAACCACTGCGACCACAACCACCGCGACCACAACCACCGCGACCACAACCACCGCGACCACAACCACCGCAACCACAACCACCGCAACCACAACCACCGCAACCACAACCACTGCGACCACAACCACCGCAACCACAACCACAACCACCGCGACCGCAACCACAACCACCATGACCACAACCACGACCACTGTGACCACAGCCACGACCACCGTGACCACAACCACAACCACCATGACTGCAGGTGATGACAACTGCGATACTGCAGCCGCGATGACCACGACCACGATACCGTGACGATGATGGCAGCGACACGGCGGCAGCAATGATGACTGGTCTAGCAGGCTTGAGGGTATTCTAGTGTAGTTTACATTAATAACAATGTATATGTAGTTTAAAAAATCAATAAAACTAATTTTTTATTTCTTTTGAATGAGGATGACTGTGGGTATGGGTAGTGTGGGCAAATTGTACCACAATGAACCCTAACCCTAATAGAGATAACTGCTCCATAGTGCTCCATAGTGCTCCATAGTTCTCATAGTGCTCCATATCATGTGCTGTGTAGTACTGTACAGCTCTCCATAGTAAGGACTCAACTGTGGGCACTCCACAGTAAGGACCCAACTATGGAGCACTGCTCAGAACATACCCTTCACTATGGCCACTATGGCACTATGGCTCACTATGGCTCACTGTACAGTGCTCCTGTAGTCTGCTGTAGACCTTCACAGCTGATGTACAGTTTGCAGATGGAGGCAATTTAGGGTATGCACCTATCTGAATCTCTGCTACATCTAATCTACATTACTACTAGGTCTGAGTGCAACCGACAGGGCCAAAGTCGAGCAGATGGACCTTGATGGACCAAGCTCAGCTATCATTGAGGAATCTGCCTTCGCTTTCGACACAGTAGCACCAGGTGATGAAGGATTTGATTTCAGCCACGAAGGTGGAGAATACGAGATATATGAGATGGTTGAAAATGAGGTTGCAGGCCTCTATGGCAGGTGCATCACATCTTCCCTCCCTAACTGCCCTCACTCACACCGCTCACACAGGCCGAAGTATTTTGATCGTCCTGATAGGCGCAATCATATCGAGATCAGCACATACCACTGGAATATCCAGTTGGATGACATGGTCGACACATACCTCAAGTATCGAAACGAACCTGTAGAACATTGCTCTCAATGTTGTGAAGGGCATATATCGATGGGTGCGGAGGGTGGTGATACACATGCAAACTTAGGTGAGCCCCCAGGCACATTTCAGGTCGAGTATATTGATGTTTTCGGTGCATATTTCCTTCTCCACCCACATAGACTAACCCTGTACTTCCTAGAGTGCCGTCGACAGCGCATCAAGCCCCAGTCTCATGACCGGTTCCCTAACATCAGTCTCCTACATGTAGGCTGCCTGGGAACATCCCCACTTCACCCAACAGTCGCAATATCTCTGTGCACTCTGGAGCTCTATCAACAGGTGCATCGGGTATGCCCACGACTTACCATCCAAGCACAAGTTCGCATGCTCTGTTACATGCATAATGTAAGTGGCTGTGTCTTTCTGCATCTCACCATTGATAGCTGTTTAGGTTCCATATCAAAGCTACCTTTGCCAGCAATTTTCCGATGCCTTCGACATCTATCTCGAAATCTTGCATCACGTTGACTTGCGTGTTAGTGAGGCACTAGGGCGCAATGGCCCCAAGTGGCATTTGTGGAACACATGTCCTGCTTGTTTTTACAAGCTTGAGGGCGAACCATCCCTCCAGTTCTCGTTCCTTTGTGAGATGGATGGCAACAATTCCCTCAAGTGTGTTGACATATCGACTAGGGGCCAGGCCGAGCGCCCAGACAGCAGGAACTTTCACATGGACTACTGGCTCACCCCAGTTGAGGTTGATGCTTTCAAAGATGAGGTAAAAGTGTCTTCGGTGTGTCATTTCTTATCTCTACCCTGAAATTACAGAGGACTATCCCTTTTTTCACAGAGCAGGACATCGGTCAGTGATCCATGTAGCACGACAGAGGATTCTGATGCATGGACCAACGTTGACAATTCGTCAGCTGTCTTTTCCTGCATCGAGAGGTGGCATAACGCTGGCCCTGAACAGCGGAAACGCATGTTTGCAATGTTCGCA
Organism: Lactifluus subvellereus; assembly: GCA_022496195.1. Lineage (NCBI taxonomy): Eukaryota > Fungi > Basidiomycota > Agaricomycetes > Russulales > Russulaceae > Lactifluus > Lactifluus subvellereus. Next base: position 4,327 of record WTXC01000452.1, on the reverse strand, counting down.
GAAAGTGGCATTTTCATTGTAGCTTGCCGCCATGGGAACATCCTCCTCGCATGTGACATGATCCAGAGCAGTGAGCTGTATGTAGGGAGCCAGTAAGCTAACTGACGTGTGTATTACATCAGGTAAAGTTGATTTTTCTTAAAGTGTCTTAAAGTGTCTTAAAGTGAAAAATAAGACACTTTAAGACAAATTTCACTAAGCCAAACATTGCTTAATTCAGGAGATCCATTCTTTTAAATAAGCACAATTTTCTTAATAAAGGCTTAAATAAGCCCAATATCCTTAATGAACTGCTTAAATAAGTACAATGTCCTTAATAAATGGCTTAAATAGGTATGAATAAATGCTTGATTCCACTTACTGTAATTCTAGGGACTCACAGGTTACTGGCCACACACACACACTTACACACACAGATAATTCACATGCACACAATTCAATTATTTACTATGTTCAGTAGAATAGACATAATGATATAAGTATCAGATATATAGCAGTATCAGATTGACACCGCCGCCGCGACGGCGATGATGGTGTGGGAGGGGCGGTGACGGTGTGGCAGAGGCGGCGGTAACAGTGCACAACCTCAACGGCGATGACAGTGGGGCAGCAGTGCGGGTGGTGGTGCAGGCACAACTGCGACGGCGGCGGTGGGGACGGCACAGGTGCAACCACGACGGCGGCGGGGACGGTGCAGGTGCAACCACGGCGGCGGGGACGGCACAGGTGCAACGTGGCGGCGGCGGTGGGGACGGCACAGGTGCAACCGGATGGTGGCAGCGGCGACGGTGCAGGTGCAACCGCGACAGCGGTGGTGGGGATGGTGCAGGCGCAACCACGACGGCAATGCGGCTGCAGGTACGCCCGCGGTGACGTTGTTGGCGCAGCCACAATGGCGATGGCGGTGTGGCAGGGGTGGTGACGGTGCGGCAGCGGCGACGGTGATGGTGCTGAGATGGCCGTGGCTGCAGCTGCAGCCACGGTGATGGGGCCGGCATGACCACAACGGTGGTGACGGTGCTGGCACAGCCACAATGGATGTGACAGGGTTGGACTGAAGGTGGAGGCAGTAAAGCTTGGCATGAGTAAATAGAGTTGCCATGATTGATAGGAATGATATGAACGAAAAAGAAAAAAAATGCCCCCAGCTCGCACTTGTGAGTGAGAGGGAGGTGGTGGTGGTGGTGGTGGTGGTGGTGTGGTGGCGACGTGGTGGCGGTCCGGCGGGAGAGAATCCACCCCCTGCCCGCATTTACAAGCAGGAAGGGGGGGTGTTGGTGGCGACTTGACAGTGACGTGGTGGCGGGGCATCGTCGAAACTACCCCGAGTTTGCATTTGCAAGTGAGAGGCAGTGAGTTGGAGGCGAGGTGGCGGCAGGGTGTCGTTGAAACCACCCCCAGCTCACGTTTGCGAGTGAGAGGAGGTTAGTGGTGGTGATGTGGCGGCAGCGAGATGTCATCATAGAGAGTGAACCACCCCAGGCTCACAGTGGCGAGCGAGGGGGGTGCTGGCGACATGCCAGTGTATAGTACCTGGGTTAACTTAGATACCAAAGAAAATAAAAAAAAAAACCCCCAAGGAAGAGTGTGCCAAGTGGGCTAGTTGATGTTGAGTTGAGTTGACTTGTGTGCGAGTGGCGAGTAGCGAGCTTACAAATGATTAGCAAATATTGCCAATTCGAATATTGCCAATTCGACACTCACACGACTACGACTAAGTCGTGAGTCGTAGTCATGAGTTCCGCCCCTCCCAATGTCACATGGACTTCAGTGTATGTTTTTTTTTGTTTTCTGTCCCTCTGCTGACTGAGTAATGGGAACTCTGGGGGCAATGCACGCCCACTTTCCTCCGCACCGCTAACAATAACGCACTCCCGCCCTTCGTGCTGGTGGTGCTGCACCTTGCCAGGACGGGCAACGCTGGGCCCCCCACCAACATTGACGCACCCCCAGAGATCATCAAACCACACGACAAAGATGACGACGACGGAACTTTCATGAAAGGTGAGGGTTCATATTCTCTTCAGCCTATATCTTCTCACTTTCCCAACAAAAGCCCACATCGGTGGCAGCGCAGCAGCAACGTCGCAGGGGCCACATCAGCACAGCAACAGCAGGCGCAGCGGCCCCGGTGGCAACACTAGCACCACGGAGGCAGCACCAGCACCAGCACCGGCAGTGCAGTGGCGGCACCAGCGCACCGGCACCAGCGGCGGGGGCACCAGCGGAGGCAGCAGCGCAGCGGGCGCAGCAGCAATGGCGTCAGGTGCCACCACAGTGGCAGCAGCAACAATGGGCGCAGCAACCACAGCAGCAGTGGCAGCGCAGCGGGCGCAGCAGCAACGGCGTCGGCAGCTATGGCAACAGCACCAGCAGCGGGCACGACGGCCATGGCGGCAACAACAACAGCAGCAACGGCGTCACCAGCAGCAGTTGGAGCAGTGGACGCGGCAGCGGCAGCGGCACATGTGAGGGCAGGCGAGCGTGGTTGCCCCCTCCTGCTGCCTTTTATCAAGCAACTTGTATACTAACTCCATAATCCTTCCCCCCCTTAGGACAGCAGCAGCGGTGGCAGCGGTGGCAGCACCACCAGCAGCGGCAGCACCACCCACAGCAGCGGCCAACAGTGGCAGTGGCGGCAGCGACTGGCAATACCAGCACTGGCCCCATATTTGTAGGTGAGTGTTGATGTAATGTCAGTTGTGATCCATGCCTACTGACTGCAGACGCTGTGCATCCTCCAGTTGATGAGTGCCTGTGCTTGCCTGCTCAGTTTCACCCCTGCTGACGCCTGTGTCCTCCACCCTTCAGTGTGTGAGTGCCTGCGCTTGCTCGCTCTGTTTCACCCTGCTGACACCCCGCGTCCTCTGCCCTCCAGTTTGTGAGTGCCTGCGCACACTCGCTCTGTTTCACCCCTGCTGCTGACACCCTGCGTCCTCCACCTTCCAGTCTATGAGTGCCGGTGCTCGCTCACTCGGTTTCACCCCTGCGGACACCCCATGTCCTCTGCCTCCAGCGCGTATGTGCCTGTGCTCACTCTGCTGACACCCCACGTCCTCCACCTTCTAGTCTGTGAGTGCCTGCGCTCACTCATTTGGTTTCACCCCTGCTGACACCCTGTGTCCTCTGCCCTCTGGTGTGTGAGTGCCTGCACTCACTCGCCCGGTCCCACCCCCGTGGACACCCCGTGTCCTCTGCCCTCCAGCATGCGAGTGCCCGTGCCCACTCGCCCAGTCTCACCTCTGTGGACACCTCGCCGCCCTCCAGCGCATGAGTGCCTGCACTCACTCGCTCAGTTTCACCCCTGCTGACACCCTGCGGCCTCTGCCCTCCAGCATGTGAGTGCCTGCACTCACTCGGTTTCACCCTTGCTGACCCTGTGTCCTCCACCCTCCAGCGTGTGAGTGTCTGTGCTCACTTGGATGATGTAGTGGTAATAACCTATGAAGTATTGTTCTTAATATGTTTCTTAACTCCCGATTATTTCTTATGCTTCTTGTTATGTTTCTTAGTTTTAGGATTCTTCTTAGTTGTCTTAATGTATTTTGTAGTGTCTGAATTCCTCTTAATAAATATTCCTGGTGTCTGAACTCTTCTTAATTTGTCTGACTTTGTCTTAACAAATAAGATTTCCTTAGTTTTGCTTTATGCCCAATTTATGTAATATAAACTAAGCACAAAATAAGCCAAAATTTTGTCTTATTTGTCTTATCTGTCTTGTTTTTGGTTTTAAGGACAATAAGTGACTCAAAGCGCAATTAAGCATTTTTGAGTTTACCTGATGGCCTACTGACTGCCATTTTTTATTACAGAGCAAAGTATCCTCTCGCAATGGTTAACAGATTGATGGACGTACATGGCCCAAACATCGCCTGCGGGTATGACATAGGCTGCACATTTTCCAAGACTCTATCAACGAGCTTGCTTGGTTCCCGCGCTGATGAACTCAGTTTCAGGCTTGTTGTGGGGTCCTTCCACGGCCACGGCCACAACCGTGCATGCCAATTAGATTGGCATCCCCACTATGTCACAGGGATGGGCCAGGCTGACTTTGAGGGATGCGAACGCATCTTTGTGTCCTCCAATGCCCTCGCCCCTGGCATGCGACATGTGTCCACATTTCATCGCCACCAAGCTATAGAGCAGCATTTTGCTTTCTGGGATGAAGACAAATACACGGCTCTCAGTGAGTTCAGTTCATTCTATGTACATCTGATGTAGAGCATTGATTCAGGCCGTTATCTCTCAAACCATTATCGCGAGGCACTCAAAATTGTCAAAGATTACCCTGCACAACTCAAGAAGGTACAGGACGCCAACAGGATAT
>WTXC01000451.1:0-13268 GCA_022496195.1 Lactifluus subvellereus | reverse complement strand
AGGCGTAGGACGAATAATCGTCTACAAAACTGATAAAATATTTATACTTGTGGTATGAAACCACTGGAAAGCTCTTGAGATCCGAATGGATCTTCTCAAAGGGCTTTAGTGCACGTGTGCTAGATGGAGGGAATGCTTTTGAGGGCATTTTCCTTCTGCACATCCACGACAAATGGGAGACTTGTCATTGAAGACAATTCCTTTTGGGAATCCCTTAGTGTTATTAATTGCATGGCGTAGGACATCCTTGGAGGGGTGTCCCAGACGTCTATGCATTAACTCATAATCCACAGTAAAAACTGTATGGATAGTAGCAGCGTCAGTAATGCGCGCATTTAGCCAATAGACAGTGTCACGCGGGTTAAGCTTTTGACACTGAATGACTGGGGATAAGCCAGGCATTAATAGGGATATCTTCGCAGCGTTCCCATAAACGCTGAGACCTTGCTTCAAGAATACCCCAAGGGATAAAAGACGTGTGGTCAACTGTGGTAACAGGAACACAGGATACAAGCGTGTAACACGCTCTCGTGTCTTTCCCTTGATTGTGACATTATGCCTTAGTAATACCGTGCCTTTGCCTTCCATATAAATGGGTTGGGCAGCAGTAATTACTTTTAACTTTTCAGTTAAAGGCGTATAGTCAATAAAGTCTACCATTGCAAAGGTGAAATGGCAGGATGCACCACTATCAAGTAACCATAACGGGTTAATGGACGCGTGATCATGTCTATTCTTACACTCAGAACACTTTACAGAGGAGCAACGGTGTACATATTTATCAATACCCGTACCATCCACTTCAGAAGTTCGCAGTCCCCATACTGCCTTCTGATTAGTAAAGCTTTTAAGAGGTAAAGAGGGACTTGCCCGTCAGACATGTAAGCATCTCCAAAGAGATCATCGGTTGCGCTTGCACCTTGATCATCCAGGAGGCTTTGTTCAATGTCAATCCTCTCTTCCAGTGTATCTCCCCAAGCGAGACTACGTCATCGAAGCTTTGGGGGCAGGGAATATGTGGAGTGGGATCCACATATGGCTTTGAAAAGTCTGGAGTAGGCTCGTGGTTAGGCGTGTCTAGTCGCGTGACTTGTAGCACTGGAGAGTAAGTTTGGGTGAGGAGCGTTGAGCATGATCATCACATGAAGTCATACTTTCAACGTCACTTTCATCGCTTATCCCCTCTGTGTCAGAGATGGGGATAATGAAACTCCCGTTAGAGGGACCGGTGCGGCGTTATTAGTGGTCATACGACCACCAGACTTGTGCTGCAGCATGGTAATGCGCTGCTCCAAGCATTTGACGTTGCGCGGGTTCTTGGGAACCCCAATGTCGTCAGCCAATTGCATCGCCTCAGTGAAGGAAGGCGGTGGCTGTGGATTGGCGACACGAGGCATGGGGGTGTCATTTGCAATTCGCGTGGAAATTCCATGCGATCCAATGAAAGCGACAGTGTGGGTGCTAGGGGCAGGCACAGAAGCTTGCGAAGCGAAGTGGAGTTGTTCCCCTTCGCGCTTCTTCTTGCCGCCACCACGCTTTCCCCTGAACTTAGATCCTGAACCAGGAGATTGGCTAGGGGTTTGATAGGGAGTGGCGCCTTGGCGCTGTTTCCCTTTGCCTTTCCTATCTTTTTGAGTTTGATAGGAAGGCGGTCCACCAGGCTTGCGCTTGATGGCGCTAAGCTTCTGGGCGGTATTGGACCTATTATCAAATTGTCCCTTGGCAGTCTTTCTGGTTTGATCGGCTTGCCAATGTGTCAAAACATGTTGTTTGACATCATTGAGACTTAGAAGGATGATTCTGCGAGATGAGATGACGGCAGGGACTATTTGCTGCTCCCATTGGGTAGGAAGTGCAGTCAGGAGCATCATAGCTTGTATAAAGCTTGGTACTCCGACATTCTGGGCCGCAAGGCGCTGATATTGTGCCTCCAAATATTCAAATTGGGGCACAGGCGACTTGTGAGGGTCCAGTTTGAAGGTCATAGCCTTCTTAAAGTCATGGAATAAGTTGGCTGCAGTTACTTGGCCATAATCATTCCGCAACGTAGTCCATGCCTGGTCACATCTTTGCGTCAGGATCTTATCCTGGATGGTGGTGACCACGCGCAATAGGATGTTTCCCATGGCGCGATTGGACTCCTTCATCCAAGCCTTCTGCAAGGCACGCTCAGCTGCAGTAGGTGCAGCAGGATCTGTGGCAGCAGGAAAAGGTTCCGCACCACTAGTGATCTCCCATAAGTCCAAAGACTTAAGGTATGCGTTCATTTGTTTTTCCCATTCAAGGTAGTTGGTGCCGTCCATCATGGGAACGAGTTGAGTAAGGGCGTTAGACATAATTTGAAATTCAAGCGATTTGAGGTCTGTGTGACACACACTTAATCAGCACTTGTAGGTGCGATGAAGACCAGAAAAAGGATGGTCTATGCCTTTAGCCTTATGTGCGCACTCATATTTTGGCGCATTAGAGGCTAGACTCGTGATCCACTGGTACACCTTAGTAGGCCAGGCACATATGGCGCGCCGTAGTTGCGCAGCCTATGCTAGGCCAATCTGTGCCGATGCACAAGGAGGCAATACATTCCTGAGTGGTATCCTTCCTCAGGAGGAAGGGTAGAACTCAGAATTGCGCCTAATTGTGGTACATGGTACTTGCGCAATAATGCAGCAAAGTACCACCTCACAAAGCACATTTGCAGCCATTTAAGGCGCATTAAGGGCTACCAGGGCCCATAACCTGTTAGCGCAGCAACTAGTGCAGTGCGCAGCTGACAGGTATACAGTGGAACTTAGAAAGGACTCTTACTTGTATACTACGAAGTGTGGGCGAAAGCAACACTGATATTTACCAGCGAAAAGCTGGTGCTTATATACATGTAGACATGTGTGACGTGACATAAGGTGACGTGCATATATCCTAGTATATCATAATATATCCCATAAGGGGATATTGTCCATATGTCCGGATTAGGTCTAGAGAGACCTAGAGCGGCCCGGATCCCCATGGGATCCGGCCCTTGTGTTGCCAGTTCAACAGTTATCACAGTACAGGGGAGTCGCCTTGGGTGACAAGAAACGGAGCCCATCTAGCAGTTGTCGCAGGAATATCGCTTCATGTGAGGCCTCATGTAGTGCAATGTACTCCGCATAGCATGAAGAGTCCGCGACCGTGCGTTGTTTGCGTGATGACCATGAGATCATTCCAGAACTGAGAGTGTAGCAGTAGCCCCTGATTGAACAACTTGAGTCAGTGCAGTTCGCATAGTCGGAGTCAGAGTAGCCCATGAGGCTTAGGGGATTAGTTCCTCCAAGGATGAGGGCGAGGGATCGAGTGCCTTTTAGATACCGGAGAACGTGGATAGCTGCCTCCCAGTGTTGGGGTCTGTAGCAATCAAGGAAAGAGTGTTACGATCTCCCCTACGGACTGTACGGACCACCTCTCTTCCTCTCTTCTTGTTCCTTACGATGCCTAGCCTGTGTCCAGCCTTACGTTCTAGACCCTGACTCGATAGCTGACTCACCACGCTCCACTGTGCCATGGAGCGTGTACTATACTTAGCACTGACTTGACTCTGACTCATCCTGCTCCGCAGTGGCCTGTGGAGCCGGTACTATACTTAGCAGACTACTCCACTACCCTTGTTATGACTCGGTAGCATGGTAGCACGTGACTCTCCTGTATGGGCCTATATAAGGGCCGCACTTTGTGTACAGTCAAGCCTTAAGCTTGACTTTGTTTCTTAAATCAATTCTGTCTTGCCTCCTCCTCTGAGCTTGCCGCTCTAAGCCATTGCCTCTTCACTTGAACTCGCCGCTTCAAGTCGCCTTAAGGCCTTATCGCTCAGCAAGGCTCTGCTTCACTCTCACGCCTCTCTAAGTCAGCTGTAACAACTTAGCTCTGGGCCTTCGCACTAGTCACGTGCTCGCCCTACTCAAAAGAACTTAGTTTCTCTCTTGCGTTGACGTGACCACCGGAAGTGTCACACTCTGAACCACGTGCTCGTTGCCTCTTGTCCATGCCCAAGCTGCACAAGTTGTGCTCACGGCCCGTCGAGCCGTAACATAAGTCAAGCTTCCCTTAAAACACCAGGAACGCCCCACCCTGGACAATACAGACTATTGGGAACGCCTCAGCGATCTTAACAGAAGACGCACACACATCACCCAGTGGAGAATCCTCCTAGACGACGCAGTCTATCGACACAACGCCACCTGCTTCCTATCCTGCGCGGAAGGACCATCAGAGCAACATCACACCCTTTCAATCGAAGTAGAGAACTTTCGATTCATCGAACAAAAGTGGCTGGAAGACTTCACAGTGTTTGAAGCAGCCCTTACCATCTTACAGTTATCGCTAGAACCCTGGAGTCTACTCAACGACCGCGTTTAGGACCCCTCCACGAGATCAGCTTGCCAGAAATCCTTGAAGCCGTCCTCTGGACGTGAGAAGCCACAGACCAACTCGAAAGCGACGTTAACCGCCACCACCACGAGTGCCCAAGGACCTGTGCCAACGGCCCAAACAGGCACCACCGTAACCTCGATCAGATCACACAAGAACTTGCTGAAATTGTCGCTGAAGTCGATTTCGTCTGTACCATCTTCATCCACCAAGTAGAGCTCATCCTACAAGAAGAAGGACAGTAATCGTGGCGACCCTCTGAATACAGATCTCGGAAACAAGAGACACCCCAGTTGCACCGCGAAAGAACGCTGACCTACCGGACTATATCTGCGGAGGAGTGTTACGATCTCCCTTCGGACTGAGCGGACCGTCTCTTTTCCTTTCGCTACGATACCTAGCCTGCGTCTCGCCCATGTTCTAGACCGATAGCTATGACTCGTTGCGCTCCACTGGACGTGGAGCGCATACTATATTTAGCCCTGACTCGATCTGACTCATCCCGCTCCACAGTGGCCTGTGGGGCTGGTACTATACTTAGCGGACTACTCCACTACCTCGTTATGACTCGGTAGTAGTAGCATGTGACTCCCCTGTACCAGGCCTATATAAGGGCCTTAGTTTGCGTAGAGTCAAGCCCTAAGCTTGACTTCGTTTCTCAATTCGATTGTCTTGCCTCCTCACTTGAGCTCGCCGCTCTAAGCCATTCCCCTTACTTGAACTTGCCGCTTCAAGTCGCCTTTCGCGTTCATCGCTCAGCAAGGCTCTGCTTCGCTCTCACGCCTCTCTAAGTCGGCTGTAACGACTTAGCTTTGGGTCTTCGCACCAAGTCACGTGCTCGCCCTACTCCGAAGAACTTAGCTTCACTCTCGCGTCGACGTGACCACCGGAAGTGTCACGCTCAGGACCACGTGCTCGTTGCCTCGCACGTGTTCACTCTTGCCCACGCCCAAGTCGCACAAGTCGTGCTCACGGCCCGTCGAGCCGTAACATAAGTCAAGCTTCCCTAACCACCAGGAACGCCCCGCCCTGGATAACACAGACTATTGGGAACGCCTCAGCGATCTTAACAGAAGACGCGCACACATCACTCAGTGGAGAATCCTCCTTGACGACGCAGTATATCGTCACAACGCCGCTGCTTCCTGTCCTGTGCCGAAGGACCATCAGAGCAACATCACGCCCTTCAATCGAAGTAGAAAACTTTCGATTCATCGAAAATAAGTGGCTAGAAGACTTCACAGCGTTTGAAGCAGCCCTCACCATCTTACAGCTATCGCTAGAGCCCTGGAGTCTACTCGACGACCGCGTTTAGGACCCCTCCACGAGATTAGCTTGCCAGAAATCCTCGAAGCCGTCCTCTGGACACGAGAAGCCACAACCAACTCGAAAGCGACGTTAACCGCCACCGCCACGAGTGCCCAAGGACCTGTGCCAACGGCCCAAACAGACACCACCGTAACCTCGATCAGATCGCACAAGAGCTCGCTGAAATCGTCGCCGAAGTCGATTTCGTCTGCACCATCTTCGTCCACCAAGTAGAGCTCATCCTACAGGAAGAAGGACAGTAATCGTGGCGACCCTCCGAATACAGATCTCAGAAACCAGAGACACCCCGGTTGCGCCACGAAAGAACGCTGACCTACCAGATTATATCTGTGGAGGAGCTTACTGGAAAGACACTGACCGAAACCCCAGAAAGTGGTGCTACCACCACACCATCAGAGCACCTGACGGAAGTGAAAAGCACTTCCCTATCGAATTCATCAACGACCATTGGTACATCCTCGAGTGGGCAGAAAATCGTTACTGGACAAAGCCAGATAACTGCATCCCCCACGACGACACCACAGGTTAGGACATCCGGGTAAAGCCCAGAAAGCATCGAAGTAGATCCACCTTCGCCGCCACTAGCCCCCTCTACGTCAAAAGGGAAACAAAAGGAAACAGAGCCGCTCGAAGAATTTCTGAGCACCGGACTTCAGGACGTTGCCACACTCCAAGGCAGTCACCCTCTACCCAAGAAACAACAGCCACACCGCAGCTACTCCGCCTAGCACACCAAGCCGCGCAGCCACGCCGCCACCACCCATTCTCCAGCAACCCGTACCACCCCCACCTCCACCACAGCAGACCAGCATGGCAACAATTCCGCGCCACAAGGAAATGGCAACGACTCCATGAAGGGAACGCGCCAGCAATCTTCGATGGAGATCGAGTAAAAGCGCCAAATTCCTGAAAGAATTCAAGTTATATCGAATTCTCAATGGGAAGTCAGACAACGTTACCATCCCCTACAACCGAGTAGCGCTAGCCATTGGATACATCAGAGGCCCCAAGGTGGACGATTGGACCGATGCACAAACCGCGCTCCTAGAAGAAAGAACCACCGAGCAGTCAACCGCATCCAGAAACAGACGAAGCACTATGGGCTAGCTTCGTCCAAGACTTCACCAACGCCTTCACAGACACGGCCAAGAACAAAATGCTTTCAATAAATTGGTCAACCTCAGGATGCAGGAGAACGACGTCGACGGTTCATCACCACCTTCAACCACCTTGTCCTAGCAGCAGGACGATCCCCTACGGACCTGGGAACGCTAGACCTCTTCAAAAAGGGTCTTCGTCGAGGAATAGCGCTAAAAATCCTCAATAAAGAAACCATACCAACGACCCTAGACGATTGGCAGGAGGCGGCGCGAAAGGAAGTCATTAGGAGCGCCCAAATACTCGCCGACCTAGGACCCGCTCCCAACCAGCAGCGCTTCACCCCCAAACCCCGTTTTATTCCCAGAGCGCCAGCCCCTGCCCAGCGCCCCAGAAACAACGCCCCGTCCCCATGGACGTGGATGCCGCACGCATGGGAGGACCACTAACAGACGCAGAAAAGAAGAAGCTCATGGACGAGCGAAGATGCTTCTACTGCAAAGAAAAGGGACATCGCGCCGCCAATGCTTCAAGAAAAAGGGGAGGCAAAACCAGCAAGCCCCCTCCCAACGCGCCACACTCGTAAGAACGACGAGCCAAGAAAGCCTGACCATCGTCCCCGACGATAGCGCCAGCCAAGCACCAACGGACGTCATGTCCCAGCTCGCGCCATGAGCGCAACAGAGCGATCAGCAGCCTTTGATCGCATCATCCAGGAAGACTGGATTTTTAAAGCGGCTTGACCTAACAGCCTGGGATCAAGCCTCGCGTATTTGTACCATGTATGTCTCAAATCGGAATAGTATCAATGTCAATTTTACGTTTTCCACCATACATGGAAAGGCTGCAGAAAGTGCGCTCATAGACAGTGGCGCCACCGACAACTTTATCGACCAGAAAACCGCCCAAAGGCTGCGTCTTGTGCCCAGACGACTCCCCCAGCCACGCCTCCTCTACAATGTAGACGGATCCGAAAACCGCAGTGGCCGCATCACCACCTACTGTGACTAACGATCCGACAAGGAAAGAAAGAAAGCGTGCAGCGCTTCTTCCTCGCTAACCTAGGACGAGATAGGACGATCCTAGGGTTCCCCTGGTTCCACGCCTTCAACCCCGATATTGACTGGAGCACCAAGACCGTCAAAGGAGGACCAATCTCCCTCGCACTGACCAGCAGGAGGGCATCAGAGCAGCCCCGAAGCCTGTTGCGATACGCCCAACTCCTTGGACATGCCCTCCAGGCAACCACATGGAAGAGGAGACGCCTTAGTCCTCCAGATCAACAGGACGAACATCGCCCAAGAATGGGCAATTAGGGAACACCAAGAGCGATCTGCCCCTACAGCAGCAGATGTGCCCCCAGAATATTCGCGACACTGGAGGTCTTTTCGGAGAAAGGAAGCGCAGCGCTTCCCGCCAAGCAGAGAAGACGATCACGCCATCAGATTAAAGCCTGACGCCCCTGCGATGCTAGACTGTAAGGTCTATCCGTTAAACCCCAAGGAAATGATCGCCGCCGATGCCTGGCTCAAAGAGCAACTCGATAAAGGATACATCGAACTGTCGAGTTCCCCCTATGCCGCCCCCTTCTTCTTTATTAAAAAGAAGGACGGATCCCTCCGCCCGGTCCAGGACTACCGCACGCTGAATAGCTGGACAATACGAGATGTTACCCCCTCCCTGAATTAGCATCCTAACCAGAGACCTTGAGGACGCGCCCTGTTCACAAATTCGACATTCGATGGGGATATCACAACGTCAGGATAAAGACGGCGATCAATGGAAGGCAGCCTTCAAAATGCCACAAGGATGTTCCAACCACGCGTCATGCTATTCGGACAGTGCAATGCGCCCAGCACCTTCCAACGAGTCATGGATCGACTCCTGCGCCCGCTAAAGCTCAATACCCAAGGATGATCTTCGTATACATGGACGACATCCTCGTTGCCACACCTCAGACCATGCATACACCGACGCGTGGTCCACGAGCTGCTAGACATTTAGAAGCAGCATCATTCTTCTTGAAGCCCCAGAAGTGCCAATTCGAACAGCGACGCGTCGAATACCTGGGACTGGTTATTGATGGGGACTCGCTGCGCATCGAGTCCAGCAAACTGAAGGCATTAAGGAGTGGCCACGAGTACTCACCAGTGTCAACAGCTGCGGTCAACACTTGGTGTCTTGGGATACCAACGCCCCTTCATACCGGATTCGCCGAGATCGCCCGCCCCCTGACACCTCCTAAAGAAAGGAGTTCCTTCATCTGGACAGATGAGTGCACCGCCGCGGTCGATCAGCTCATCAAGATCGTCACAAGTGACCCAGTCTCTGGCAACCAAGCCCAGCACGCCCATATGAGCTGGAAGTAGACGCCTCCCAGAATGCCACAGGCGCCATCCTGTACCAACACGATGCTCAAGGACGCCGCCGACCAGTGGGATACGACTCCAAGACATTCACAGCCACGGAACGCAACTACCCCATCTGGGACAGGGAATTCCTCGCCATCGTCAGAGGTTAGAACACTGGCGTCACCTGCTCATGGGAGCCCAGCACCAGGTCACTGTGATCACGGATCACAAAAACCTTCATACTACCGTCGCCCCAGAAAATCAACCGCCGCATCGCCCGCTATATCCTCACGCTCGGGGATTATCATATCACCCTGTACACCGCCCAGGGGCCACAAACAAAGCAGACGCTCTCTCTCGCCGCCCAGATTTGACATGCGGCCAGGACAATGCCGAAGTCCTTGCCCTACCACCCGCCCTATTTACTAACGCCGCAACAAGTGTCGACCTTGAGGACCGCACCTTGCCCTCCAGAATGACCATAAAGACACCTTGCCACCTGGGCCTCCACCTACCCCATTGAACGACGCCCTGGAGGAGGCTGGTGGCATGCCAATCGCCTTGTTGTCGTGGCAGACAACGACCTTAGGAGGGGAGTGATCTCTCTATACCATGATCGCCAACTGCCGGGCACCCCGGAATTTTAAAAACTGCCTACTCATGCCAAAGACTACTGGTGGCCCAACATGAAGCAACTGTCCTCGCCTATGTCAAAGGATGTGCCACCTGCCAAGCCACCAAGTAAACACCACCAAGCCGCACCACCCCTTATGCCATAACGACCATCCCAAACGCCTTGCCATTCGAGACCATCGCCCTTGATCTAATCGTTAAGCTGCCCCCATCAGGAGGATTGACTCTATCCTCACGATCACTGACCATGACTGCTCAAAGCGCCATATTCATCCCCTGCAACGAAGCAATGACCGCGCCAGAACTCGTCACGTTATATGCCAAGCACGTGTTCCCCCACTACGGCATTCCCCGAAAGATCATCAGCGACAGAGGAACCACTTCGCCTCGCACTTCCCACGAGAACTATGCAAAACGCTGGGGATTGAACAGAACATTAGCACCGCATACCACCCCCAGACAGACGGACAGTCCGAACGAACTAACCAGTGGCTCGAGCAGTACCTCCGCATCTATGTGAACCACCAGCAGAACAACTGGTCCGCCCTCCTGCCCATTGCCCAATATGTCCACAACGCCTTGGCCCAGCAGCACCACCAAGCAAGCGCCTTTCCAACTCCTCATGGGGCATATCCCACGCGCCCACCAGCCACAACGATCCGAGAAAATGCCGTCGCTCCAAGAACGCCTAGACCTTGTCCATCAAGGACGGATATCAGCGCAGACCGCCATTACCAATGCCCAGACCCTTGTTAGCGCCAGAAGGGGAGCGCGATTTAAGCCATTCGCGAAAGGACAGAAGGTCTGGCTTGACGGAAGGAACATCCACATCACCCAGCCAAGCGCAAAACTCGCGCAAAGGCGCTATGGCCCCTTCCAGATCACTGACGTCATCTCCCCAGTAGTATACCGAGTCGCAATTCCCCCTCAGTGGAAATTACGTCGTGTCCATGACGTGTTCCATGCCAGTCTCCTCACCCCGTACATAGAAACTAAAGAGCATGGCCCCAACTTCACAGAACCGCCTCCTGATGTCATCGATGGAGAAGCAGAGTACGAAGTCGAGGCCATTCTAGAATACCGCACATTTGGAAGAACAAAGCAACCGCAGTACCGAGTCAGATGGAAAGGGTACTCCGCAGCAGAAGACACGTGGGAACCTCGGAAGAACCTGAAAAATTCACTGAACCTAGTCCGCCATTCCACCGAGATAACCCACAGCGATAAGAAAGCCTATATAAGACATGCCTGACCGCCCTCAAGTCATCATCCCCCTCTCTTGCCTCTACCACGCCCAGCACACCCCCACCAGCTTACTCCTCGCTCATGTCCTCCGATGGCTCGCAGAAAACCAACTCGCCGACAAAGGGAAAGGAAGGGAAGCCCCCGTCGCCCCGAACTCGCCCACGCCCTCCATCTCGAAGAATGACGACGCGCCGCGCCCCGTACAGGTCCGTATCGCCACCAGGGTATTCACCGTGCGAGGCGACGACAGCAGCAGCGACGACAGCAGCGAGGCCAGCAGCAACACCGAGTGGACCGCCAACGATAGAAGAACAGGCGGACCAGTTCCTGAGCGAGCTTCTCCACTCCCTGACCTCCACAGCTGCGCCAAGTTGACCACCCCCTCTCTGCCGACAATTTCTGTGGAGTCTGCAACGCCCCCATTAAGATGGACGACGGCCACGCCACCTGGAGCGCCTCCCCCGTCTCGAGCAGCGACACAGCGACCGCCAACTCCCGTGCCCCCACTTCGCCGACCGGGGTCGATGCCCCCGCTATTTCCACATCCGTTAGACGAGGTACGGACGATGACCTTGCCAGCGCCTTCCAGCTTTTGCAGCCGCCAAACGTCGCTGCCGCCAGAACGCCCGCCGCGCTTCCGACGCGGCTCCCAGCCCCTCCTATCCTCCGTAGCTACGCAGACGTCGCCGCCGCCCACACCAATCAAGGAAGAGAGCCCCGCACCACAACTCCACGCACCCACAGTGCCCGAGGGAATCCAGGCCACGGTCAGCAGGACGACACGCTCGGCTACGATGGTTATTTCCTGCAATGGAATCGACTTATCGACCATCCAAGTGAACGGAACATTGTCCTTGTCCCCGATCACAACAATCGCCTCGTCCCCGCCACCTACTATGCCCACCTGCCCCGCCTCGACGAGCCCCTCGTCCTAGGACGCCTGACGCCGACGTCCCACATTTTCGCTGAGCCCCTCCATGCTAAACCGCGCCCGACGCTCACCTCCCAGCCGTAGATGACTGGGACCTCTTCGTCCTGGAGGGCAGCCACCAGTACCGCCACCACGTCGACAGGCTGATCGACGGGCTTGCTGACCCTGGGGTCACCGCTGAGTCCACAGTACCGCACAGTGGTGAGGAAACTCCACTTCCAGATCGAGCAGGAATATTACCACCTGCTGTCTACCCCGAGCGCCGCGTCGAGTATACCGCCCTCCACTGCAGAGGGATGCTGACTTAGTGCGCTGCCGCCACAAGCTCAGAGACGAGCTGCGCGGCATCGAGGTGCGTCTATACGAGGCCGCGGTCATGTCGCGTATCGGGCCCAAGATGGACCAAATTCTGGAGCGCCCCGCCCTTCCCTCTATGTCCTACTTCCTACGAGGCCGCCCAGCTACTCACCAGACGACTCGTCGCCACCCTCCCTGTCCACGTGCCGCCCCACGTCCACTTCATGAATGCCCGCCCCCTCCCTGTTCGCGATCGCGCCGCCATCTATGCCCTCCGCCGCAAGCGCGCCTGTCCCCCGAGTCCTCCCCCGATGCCAACGATGCCGGACGAGCTTATCCGGTGAGCCTGCCACTTCGGACTAACAGCGTGGCAGCTGTCCCTTAGGGGAGGGCGTACTGTTACGATCTCCCTTGCGGACTGAGCGGACCGTCTCTTTCTCCTTTCGCTACGATACCTAGCCTGCGTCTCGCCTCATGTTCTAGACCGATAGCTATGACTCGTTGCGCTCCACTGGACGTGGAGCGCATACTATATTTAGCCCTGACTCGATTGACTCATCCCGCTCCACAGTGGCCTGTGGGGCTGGTACTATACTTAGCGGACTACTCCACTACCTCGTTATGACTCGGTAGTAGTAGCATGTGACTCCCCTGTACCAGGCCTATATAAGGGCCTTAGTTTGCGTAGAGTCAAGCCCTAAGCTTGACTTCGTTTCTCAATTCGATTGTCTTGCCTCCTCACTTGAGCTCGCCGCTCTAAGCCATTGCCCTTACTTGAACTTGCCGCTTCAAGTCGCCTTTGCGTCATCGCTCAGCAAGGCTCTGCTTCGCTCTCACGCCTCTCTAAGTCGGCTGTAACGACTTAGCTTTGGGTCTTCGCACTAGTCACGTGCTCGCCCTACTCAAAGAACTTAGCTTCACTCTCGCGTCACGTGACCACCGGAAGTGTCACGCTCAGGACCACGTGCTCGTTGCCTCGCACG
>WTXC01000450.1:0-13296 GCA_022496195.1 Lactifluus subvellereus | reverse complement strand
TACTATTTGAGTAGAAAGAGAAAAAATGAATATTACTATTGTTGCTGTTATCACCACCGCCCCCGCCATTGCACTACCACTGCCACTCCTGCTCCTGCATTGCCACTGCCACTCCTGCTGATGCCGCCACTGGTGCCAGTGTGTTACAATCTCACCTACAGACTGAGCGGACCGCTCTTCTCTCTCTTACAATACTCTGCTTATGCCCCTCCTCGTGTTTTGGACTCTAACTCAATAGTTATGACTCGCCGCACTCCACTGCGATGTGGAGCGCGTACTATACTTAGCCCTGACTCGACTGTGACTCATCCTGCTCCACAGTGACCTGTGGAGCTGGTACTATACTTAGCGGACTACTCCACTGCCCTTGTTATGACTCGGTAGTACTAGCACATGACTCCCTTGTACCAGGCCTATATAAGGGCCCTAGTTTGCATAGAGTCAAGCCCTAAGCTTGACTTCGTTTCTCAAATCGATTCATCTTGCCTCCTCACTTGAGCTCGCTGCTCTAAGTCATTGCCCTTCACTTGAACTTGCCGCTTCAAGTCGCCTTTAGCCTTAGTCGCTCAGCAAGGCACTGCTTCACTCTCACACCTTTCTAAGTCGGCTGTAACGACTTAGCTTTGGGCCTTTGCACTTGTCACGTGCTCGCCCTGCTCCGAAGAACTTAGCTTCACTCTCGTGTCAACGTGACCACCGGAAGTGTCACGTTCAGGACCATGTGCTCGTTGCCTCGCACGTGCTCACTCTCGCCCACGCCCAAGTTGCACAAGTCGTGCTCACGGCCCATCGAGCCGTAACATAAGTCAAGCTTCCCACTAACCACCAGGAACGCCCCGCCCTGGACAATACAGACTATTGGGAATGCCTCAGCGATCTTAACAGAAGATGCGCACACATCACCCAGTGGAGAATCCTCCTTGACGACGCAGTTTATCGCCACAACACCACCTGCTTTCTGTCCTGTGATGAAGGACCATCAGAGCAACACCACGCCCTCTCAATCAAAGTAGAAAACTTTTGATTCATTGAACAGAAGTGGCTGGAAGACTTCACAGCATTTGAAGCAGCCCTTACAATCTTACAGCTATTGCTAGAACCCTGGAGTCTACTCGACGACTGCGTTTAGGACCCCTCCATGAGATCAGCTTGCCAGAAATCCTCGAAGCCGTCCTCTGGACACGAGAAGCCACAAACCAGCTCAAAGGTGACATCAACTGCCACTGCCACGAATGCCCAAGGACTTGCGTCAACAGGCCAAACAGACACCACCATAACCTCGATCAAATTGCCAAGAGCTAGCCGAGATTGTCGCCGAAGTCAACTTTGTCTGCACCATCTTCGTTCATCAAGTGGAACTCATCCTACAAGAAGAAGGACAGTAATTGTGGCGACCCTCTGAATACAGATCTCGGAGACCAGAGATACCCCAGTTGCACCACGGAAAAACACAGACCTACCAGACTACATCTGCGGAGGAGCCTACTGGAAAGACACTGACCGAAACCCCAGAAAGTGGTGCTACCACCACACGATCTGAGCCCCTGATGGAAGCAAAAAACACTTCCCTATCAAATTCATCAACGACCACTGGTATATCCTCGAGTGGGCAGAAAATCATTACTGGACAAAGCCAGACAATTGCATCCCCCACAATGATACCACAGGATTAGGACACCCTGGTAAAGCCCCAGAAAGCATCAACGTAGACCCACCATCACCACCACTTGCCCCCTCCACATCAAAAGGGAAGCAAAAGGAAACAGAGCCACTCAAAGAATTCCTGAGCACTGGACTTCAGGACGTTGCCACACTCCAAGGCAGTCACCCTCTCACCCAGGAAACAACAGCCACACCACAGCTACTCTGCCTAGCACAACAAGCCACCCAACCTACTCCGCCACCACCTATCCTCCAGCAACCCATACCACCACCACCGCCACAGCAGACCAGTATGGCAACAATCTCAGCACCGCAAGGAAACGGCAACGACTCCATGAAAGGGAATGCGCCAGCAATTTTCGATGGAGACCAGAGCAAAAGCGCCAAATTCCTGAAGGAATTCAAGCTGTACCGGATCCTTAATGGGAAGTCAGACAACATCACCATCCCCTACAACTGAGTAGCGCTAGCCATTGGGTACATCAGAGGCCCTAAGGTGGACGACTGGACCGACACACAAACTGCACTCCTAGAAGAAAGAACCACTTGAGCAGTCAACCGCATCCAGAAAACAGACGAAGTGCTATGGGCTAGCTTCATCCAGGACTTCACCAACGCCTTCACAGACACGGCCAAAGAGCAAAACGCCTTTAATAAGTTGGTCAACCTCAGGATGCAGGAGAACGACATCGACAGCTTCATCACCACCTTCAACCACCTTGTCCTAGCAGCAGGATGATCCCCTACTGACTTAGGAATGCTAGACCTCTTCAAAAAGGGTCTTTGTCGAGGGATAGCACTGAAAATCCTTAACAAAGAAACCATACCAACGACCCTAGATGATTGGCAGGAAGCGGCGCGAAAGGAAGTCATTAGGAGTGCCCAGATACTCACCGACCTAGGACCCGCCCCCAATCAACAGTGCTTCACCCCCAAACCATGCTTTATCCCCAGAGCACCTGCCCCTGCTCAGCGACCCAGAAACAATGCCCCAGTCCCCATGGATGTGGACGCTGCACGAATGGGAGGACCACTAACAGACACAGAAAAGAAGAAGCTCATGGACGAGCGAAAATGCTTCTACTGTAAAGAGAAGGGACATTGCGCTGCCCAATGCTTCAAGAAGAAGGGGAGGCAAAGCCAGCAAGCCCCCTCCCAACATGCCACACTTGTAAGGACAATGAGCCAAGAAAGTCTGACCATCGTTCCCGATGACAGCGCCAGCCAAGCCCCAACAGATGTCATGTCCCAGTTACGTGCCATGAGCACAACAGAGCGATCAGCAGCCTTCGACCGCATTATCCAGGAAGACCTGGATTTTTAAAGCGGCTTGACCTAACAGCCTGGGATCAAGCCTTGCGTATTTGTACCATGTATGTCTCAAATCGGAATAGTATCAATGTCAATTTTACGTTCTCCACCATACATGGAAAGGCTGCAGAAAGTGCGCTCATAGACAGTGGCGCCACCAACAACTTCATCGACCAAAAAACTGCCCAGAGGCTGCGTCTTGTACCCAGACGACTCCCCCAGCCATGCCTCCTCTACAACGTAGATGGATCCAAAAACTGCAGTGGCCGCATCACCACCTACTGTGACCTAACGATCCGACAAGGAAAGAAAGAAAGCATACAGCGCTTCTTCCTCACTAACCTAGGATGAGATAGGACAATCCTAGGATTCCCCTGGTTCCACACCTTCAACCCCAATATCAACTGGAGCACCAAGACTGTCAAGGGAGGGCCAATCTCCCTTGCACTAACCAGTAGAAGAGCGCCGGAACAGCCCCAAAGCCTACTACGATATGCCCAACTGCTTGGACACACCCTCCAAGCCACCTCCCTGGAAGAAGGAGACAACCTGATCCTCCAGATCAATAGAATGAACATTGCCCAGGAATGGGCAATTAAGGAGCACCAGGAGCGAACCGCCCCCACAGCAGCTGATGTACCCTCGGAATACTCCCGACACTGGAGGGTTTTCTCAGAAAAGGAGGCACAATGATTCCCGCCGAGCTGAGAGGACGATCATGCCATCAGATTGAAACCCGACGCCCCTGCCACGCTAGACTGCAAGGTCTACCCACTGAACCCCAAAGAAATGATCACCACTGACGCCTGGCTCAAAGAACAGCTCGACAAAGGATACATTGAACTGTCGAGCTCCCCCTACGCCGCCCCCTTCTTCTTTATTAAGAAAAAGGATGGATCCCTCCGCCTGGTCCAGGACTACCGCACGCTAAATAGCTGGATGATACGAGACGTCTACCCCCTCCCCGACATTAGCATCCTAACCAGAGACCTTGAAGGACGTGCCCTGTTTACCAAGTTTGATATCCGGTGGGGATACCATAACGTAAGGATCAAGGACGGCGACCAATGGAAGGCGGCCTTCAAAATGCCACAAGGACTATTTCAGCCACACATCATGCTATTCGGACAGTGCAACACACCTAGCACCTTCCAGCAAGTAATGGACCGACTCCTGCATCCACTAAAACTCAAGTACCTGAGGATGATCTTTGTATACATGGACAACATCCTCATTGCCACGCCGCTAGACCATGCGCTGCACCGACGCGTGGTCCACAAGCTGCTAGACATTTTAGAAGCAGCATCATTCTTCCTGAAGCCCCAGAAATGCCAATTCGAGCAAAGGCGGGTCGAATACCTGGGCCTGGTTATTGATGGAGACTTGCTGCGCATCGAGTCCAGCAAACTGAAAGGCATTAAGGAATGGCCACGAGTCCTCACCAGTGTCAAGCAACTGCGGTCCACACTCGGCGTGCTAGGCTACCAATGCCCCTTCATACCAGGATTTGCTGAAATCGCCCGCCCCCTAACCAACCTCCTAAAGAAAGGAGTCCCTTTCATCTGGACAGATGAGTGCACCACAGCAGTTGACCAACTCATCAAGATTGTCACAAGCGACCCAGTCCTCTGGCAGCCAAGCCCAGCATGCCCATACGAACTGGAAGTAGACGCCTCCCAGAATGCCACAGGTGCCATCCTGTACCAACACAATGCTCAAGGACGCCAACGACCAGTGGGATACGACTCCAAGACATTCACAGCCACGGAACGGAACTACCCCATCTGGGACAGAGAGTTCCTCACCATCGTCCGAGGGCTAGAACACTGGCACCACCTGCTCATGGGCACCCAGCACCAGGTCACGGTTATCACGGACCACAAGAACCTCCAATATTACTGGTTGCCCCAGAAAATCAACCGACACATTGCCCAATACATCCTCACACTCAGAGATTACCACATCACCCTGATACACTGCCCAGGGGCTACGAACAAAGCTGACGCCCTCTCCCACCACCCAGATTTTGACCACGCTGGCCAGGACAACGCCGAAGTCCTCGCCCTACCACCCGCCCTGTTCACCAATGCCGCCACAAGTGTTGATCTTGAAGACCGCACCCTCGCCCTCCAGACCACCCACAAAGACACCCTAGCCACCTGGGCCTCCACCTACCCCATCGAACGCTGCCCTGGAGGAGGCTGGTGGCATGCCAACCGCCTAGTTGTCATGGCAGACAACGACCTTAGGAGGGGAGTGATCTCTCTATACCATGACTCGCCAACCACCGGGCACCCCGGCATTTTAAAAACTTGCCTACTCATCACCAAAGACTACTGGTGGCCCAACATGAAGCAAACTGTCCTTGCCTATGTCAAGGGCTGCTCCACCTGCCAAGCCACCAAAGTGAACACTACCAAGCCTGTGCCGCCGTTCATGCCTATCACAACCAACCCCAATGCCCTACCATTTGAGACCATCGCCCTTGACCTAATCATCAAGCTACCCCCATCAGAAGGATATGACTCCATCCTCACAATCACTGACCATGACTGCTCCAAAGCTGTGATATTCATCCCCTGCAATGAAGCAATGACTGCACCAGAACTTGTCACGTTATATGCCAAACACATGTTCCCCCACTACGGCATTCCCCAAAAGATCATTAGTGACAGAGGGACACACTTCGCCTCGCACTTCCCACGAGAACTGTGCAAGACACTAGGGATTGAGCAAAACATCAGCACTGCATATCACCCCCAAACAGTTGGGCAATCCGAACGAACTAACCAGTGGCTTGAACAATACCTCCGTATCTATGTCAACCACCAGCAGAACAACTGGTCCACCCTCCTGCCTATAGCTCAATATGTCCACAATGCCTGGCCCAGTAGCACCACCAAGCAAGCACCCTTCCAACTCCTCATGGGACACATCCCACGCGCTCATCAGCCACAGCGGTCCGAGAAAATGCCATCGATCCAAGAACACCTAGACCTTGTCCATCAAGGACAGATATCAGCGCAGACTGCCATTACCAATGCCCAGACCCTTATTAGCGCCAGAAGGGGAGCGCGATTTAAGCCACTCGCGAAGGGACAGAAGGTCTGGCTCGATGGAAGGAACATCCACATCACCCAGCTAGTGTTTTCAAGTCCGGTCCAGTCCAGTTTTTTGACCTGATTTGGACTAGACCGGAACCGGAACCGGTTGAGACTGGAGCTGAAATCTCGAATAACTGGACTGAACCTAATGAGACCAGTCCATTTCAGTTCAGCTCCAGTCTATGGACCAGTTGAGGTCGGTCTTTTCGATGACTGGTCTGTATCAGTCTTATCGGTCCTTGCCTGGTCTAAACCAGTGGTTCAATGTTCTGCAGACTTCGATTTATACAGTATCCTATCTACTACAAACATTGTAACATAAAACAAGCATACAACAGACACGAGGCGCTCGGACACTGCGTGCGGAGGCGGTGATGGACAGTGCACGCGTGGGTCGTGGCGCGAGTCGTCGTTGTCGTGCGAGTCATCGTTGTCGCGCGTACCGTCATTGTCGTGCGTGGCATCGTTGTCGTGCGTGGCATCGTTATCGTGCGTGTCGTTGTCGCGCATGCCGTTGTTGGCTTGTGTGCCATCATTGTCGCATGTGCCTTCGTTGTCGTGCGTGCCGTTGTTGTCGTGTGTGCTGTCGTTGTCGTGCGTGTCGTTGTTGCGTGTGCCGTCATCACACGTGCTGTCGTTGTCGTGCGTGTCACTGTCATGTGTGCTGTCATTGTCGCACGTGCCGTCGTCATCGCGCGCACCGTCATTGTCGTTGCGCTGCTGGTCCTCGTCGCACTGCTGGTCCTCGTTGTATCGTTTGTCGTCGTCATGGAGAGAGAAGTCAACCCCTCCGCTTGCGTTTGGGGCAAGGGAGGGGGGGGGTGCCAGTTGTTGTTGCCTAGAACGAGAGATAAACCCCCTCCACTCACGTTTGGGGCGAGGGAGGGGGCGGTGTCGCCTGTTGCCTAGAACAAGATATAAGCCCCTCCGCTCGCGTTTGGGGCGAGGGAAGGGGTATGGTTGCCTAGAACAAGATACAAACCCCCTCCGCTCGCGTTTGGGGCGAGGGAGGGGTTGGCGGCGTCGGTTGTTGTTGCCCAGAACGAGATTCGCTCGCGTTTGGGGCGAGGGAGGGGTCGCCGTCATTGGTTGTTGCTCTGTGAGAGGGTGAGTAAGCACATACAAACAAACACGGCGCAAGTCTCGTTTGCTTGCACAAACATGAGTCACATGATCAAATGGTCCGTGCGTGGATGCCCCACTATATAAACCCCCCTCTTCTTCTCTGATCCCCTCTGACTCGGGCATTTGCCCGTTCTCGTATTTAGTTCTTAGTAGTTTAAATTAGTATTAAATTAATAAATTTTGTTAATATGTATTTGAGTTAAGTTTGGCCTGAAAACCAGTGTAGACCGGTTAGGACCAGTTTTTATCGGTCTTTGTAAATTCCCAAAAACTAAGGAACCAAAACCGGTAAAATTTTGAATCAGGTTAGACCGAAACCGATGGTCCGGTCTTTTTCGGTTAAGTTCAGTTTGGTTTCGGTTAAATTTTCGGTCCTATAGACTGGACCTTAAAACACTACACCCAGCCAAGCGCAAAACTCACTCAAAGGCACTATGGCCCCTTCCAGATCACTGACGTCATCTCCCCAGTAGTATATCGAGTCGCAATTCCCCCTCAGTGGAAATTACGTTGTGTCCATGACGTGTTCCATGCCAGCCTCCTCACCCTGTATGTAGAAACTAAAGAGCATGGCCCCAACTTCACAGAACCGCCTTCTGACGTCATCGATGGAGAAGCAGAGTACGAAGTCGAGGCCATTCTAGAATACCGCACATTTGGAAAAACAAAGCAACCACAGTACCGAGTCAGATGGAAAGGGTACTCCGCAGCAGAAGACACATGGGAACCTCAGAAGAACCTGAAAAACTCACTGAACCTAGTCCGCCAATTCCACCGAGATAACCCCACAACGATAAGGAGGGCCTATATAAGACATGCCCTGACTGCCCTCAAGTCCTCATCCCCCTCTCTCATGTCTACCATACCCAGCACACCACCACCAGCCTACTCCTCTCTCATGTCCTCTGATGGCTCGCAGAAAAACCAACTCGCAGACAAGGGGAAAGGAAGGGAAGCCTCAGTCACCCCGGACTCACCCACGCCAAAAAATGACGATGTGCAGTGCCCCATACGCATCCATGTCGCCACCAAGGTATTCACCGTGTGAGGCAATGACAGCAGCGACGACAACAGCAGCGATGCCAGCAGCAACACCAAGTGGATCACCAACGATCGAAGAACAGGCAGACCAGTTCCTGAGTGAGCTTCTCCACTCCCTGACCTCCACAGCTGTGCAAAGTTCAACCACCCCCTCTCCGCCGACAATTTCTGTGGAGTCTGCAACGCCCCCATTAAGATGGATGACGGCCACGCCACCTGGAGTGCCTCCCCTGTCTCGAGCAGCAACACAGCGACCGCCAACTCCCATACCCCCGCTTTGCCAACTGGGGTCGATGCCCCTGCTATTTCCACATCCATTAGATGAGGTACGGATGATGACCTTGCCAGCGCCTTCCAGCTTTTGCAGCCACCAAACGTTGCTGCCACCAGAACGCCCGCCGCGCTTCCGATGTGGCTCCCAGCCCCTCCTATCCTCCGTAGCTATGCAGACGTCGCCGCCGCCCACGCCAATCAAGGAAGAGAGCCCTGCACCACAACTCCACACGCCCACAGTGCCCGAGGGAATCCAGGCCACGGTCAGCCAGACGACACGCTCGGCTACAATGGTTATTTCCTGCAATGGAATCGACTTGTTGACAATCCAGGTGAACGGAACGTTATCCTTGTCCCCAATCACAACAATTGACTAGTCCCCACCACGTACTACGCCCACCTGCCCTTCCTCGATGAGCCCCTCATCCTGGGACATCTGACACTGACGTCCCACATATTTGCTGAGCCCCTTCATGCTAAACCATGCCCCGACTCTCACCTCCCAGCCGTAGACAACTGGGACCTCTTCGCCTTGGAGGGGAGCCACCAGTTCCACCGCCATGTCAACAGGCTCGTTGATGGACTTGAGGATCAGGGGGTTGTCGCTGAGATCCACAGATATCGCACGGTGGTGCGCAAGCTTCATTTCCAGATCGAGCAGGAGTATCACCACCTGCTGACCACCCCAGAGCGTCGCGTCGAGTATACTGCCCTCCAGTTGCAGAGGGACGCTGACCTAGTCCGCTGCCACCATAAGCTCAGGGACGAGCTGTGCGGCATCAAGGTACGCCTCTACGAGGCTGCGGTGATGTCGTGCATTGGCCCGAAGTTGGACCAAATCCTGGAGTGCCCCATCCTCCCCTCCATGTCCTATTTTATGAGGGGACACCCTGCGACTCACCAAACTGACACAGTCTCCACCCTCCCCGTCCACGTGCCGCTGCACGTCCACTTCATGAACACATGCCCCCTGCCCGTCTGCAAACATGTCACCATTCATGCCCTTTGATGCAAGCATGCCTGCCCTGAGTCCTCCCCCGATGCCAATGATGTCAGATGAGCCCTATCCAGTGAGCCCGCCACCTTGGACTAACAGCGTGGTAGCTGTCCCTTAGGGGAGGGCGTACTGTTACAATCTCACCTACAGACTGAGCAGACCGCTCTTCTCTCTCTTACAATACTCTGCTTATGCCCCTCCTCGTGTTTTGGACTCTGACTTGATAGTTATGACTCGCCACACTCCACTGCGACATGGAGTGCGTACTATACTTAGCCCTGACTCGACTGTGACTCATCCTGCTCCACAGTGACCTGTGGAGCTGGTACTATACTTAGCAGACTACTCCACTGCCCTCGTTATGACTCGGTAGTGCTAGCACATGACTCCCTTGTACCACACACCGTTCAGTCTGAATATCCGATAGAAACATAGTTAATATAATGACATTATATTGTTCAAGACGTCCCAGCAGACGTCCACCGGATTTTACATAATATATGTATTTGGCAGATTGGTGGAATGATATAAAATACACATTTGTAATGTGTCCGATGCTTACTAAGAGATTATCTGGCTGTCCGGCAATGGATATTGGGTATCTGACTGAATGTAATGTTACGATCTCACCTACGGACTGAGCGGACCGCTTTTCTTTCTCTTACGATATCATGCTTATGCCCCTCTCCTTGTTCTGGACTCTGACTCGGTAGTTGTGACTCACCGTGCTCCATTGTGATGTGGAGCGCGTACTATACTTAGCCCTGACTCGATCGTGACTCATCCTGCTCCACAGTGGCCTGTGGAGCTGGTACTATACTTAGCGGACTACCTCACTACCCTTGTTATGACTCAGTAGTAGTAGCACATGACTCCCCTGTACCAGGCCTATATAAGGGCCTTAGTTTGCGTAGAGTCAAGCCCTAAGCTTGACTTCGTTTCCAATTCGACCTTGTCTTGCCTCTTCCTCTGAGCTCGCCGCTCTAAGTCATTATCTTTACTTGAACTTGCCGCTTCAAGTCACCTTAAAGGCTTCACCGCTCAGCAAGGCTCTGCTTCACTCTCACGCCTCTCTAAGTCGGCTGTAACGACTTAGCTTTCGGTCTTCGCACCTGTCACGTGCTCGCCCTACTCTGAAGAACTCAGCTTCACTCTCGCGTCAACGTGACCACCGGAAGTGTCACGCTCAGGACCACATGCTCGTTGCCTCGCACGTGCTCACTCCTGCCCATGCCCAAGTTGCACAAGTCGTGCTCATGGCCCATCGAGCTGTAACATGTAATCAGCAGATTGGTATACATCACATTCACTGGGCATAGGAATCAATCCGCCTGACAGCATAACCAATATACTATGCTGGTGTAGTTGGATAAGGCGGACATATTGATTCATTGAGTCATCAGGTAAAGTTGATTTTTCTTAAAGTGTCTTAAAGTGTCTTAAAGTGAAAAATAAGACACTTTAAGACAAATTTCACTAAGCTGAACGTTGCTTAATTCAGGAGATCCATTCTTTTAAATAAGCCCAATTTTCTTAATAAAGGCTTAAATAAGCCCAATATCCTTAATAATATTCTTAAATAAGTACAATGTCATTAATAATATTCTTAAATAAGTACAATGTCCTTACAACAGATTCTTAATTATGCTTAATTCAGGACTTACATGTGCTTAAGTTGCCTTGAAAATCAATGTTGCAACACATATTAAGACAAACTTAAGAGCACTTTAAGAACATTTGTAAGCATGGCAGGAAAAAAAAGTATATTTTTAAGCACAGTAAGGACACTCAAACCCGGCCTAAGGCCAACTGCCAGCATGCTGCACTAATGGGTGTAGGTATCATAAATAACAGGAAGTCCTAGAACTATATTGAGGGCTTGTTAGACAAATAGATTGATACATTAAACACTGCACTCACATCATCCAAGTCATCCTCCAAGTCAGTGTCGTCATCAGTAGTATCATCAACAAGAAGCGCCCTTCCACCAACTTGGGCCTCAGTATCATCAAGGGGGGTCTTCAAATCTCCGCGTCACTGCTCTTAACAAAGACAGCAGCTTCCTCCATGAGGCGATCAGCCTTCTGACATCATGAAAGTTGCTATTGATCGAAGACAGGTACTCCATAGTGACAGAAGCCCAGTTGGCTTGAGTGAAGTCGGTTGACTTCCCCGATTTCTTTCCTGTTGACTTATTTATAAGCTTGATGATGCCACTAGTGCTGCTAGATCTCTGAGCCAACTTCAGAGAATCTAATGAGATAAGTCCGTCATTCCACAATGTCAAGGCCCGTTCAACCTGTGAATATAATGACTTGTAGGAGGGCCACTGTGACAGGACAGTAATACATACCGCAGTGGCCGCAAGAGCAAGCACACCCTTGGGTTTACCAGGGTCACCAAGTGGATGCACAGAGATTGCGTCATGAGTCGAGGTAAGATGAGTCGCAAACGTCTGAAGGACCAGTGGTCCACGGAATATGCCATTTCGCTTCACCTAAAAAAGAATCAATGATAAAACATTGATAGTGGTTCTGATCTACCTCGCCATCTTTTCTAACAACCTTAGCATAGAGGAAAGCATAGTCACTAAGGGCTTCCCTGGAAAACTCTCTGCGCGCTTCATCAGTGTCATATCCAGAGTCGGAAAAGAAAGTATTGAGGAACATGAGGCAGCCGAGCCAAATGCACTGTGCCATTCACAAAGACGCTGATCGGCCTGTGGGGAATGTGGTAGTGTCGAACATGCATATTAAAATGGCAGACTAACCACAGCAAAATGGGTCCTACTATTCCTATTTTTGCAGGGACTCTTGCTCCATAGACATAGTCCCAGATCCCTTGCAAAATGACAATGGCATCGTGTCTTGAATGCCCCAGGCATTTTTCTGGTTGGACATATACTGGATGTAGGTCAGAATGAGGGTGCGTCTCCAAACATTATTTTCTTTACAACCAGGGGGGAGGTCCGAGTTCATGTACTTGTCCTTTCGACGATTGGCAGCAGAATGCTTGCTCCTTGATACCGGAGAGGCTGCTCCTACTGTGACCTTGACGATGCCCTGCAGGGGTGTGAGCCACGTACAGCAGGATGTCATGGCCCGGGCACTTACCGCACTGCTAAGTCATTGATTTCCCTTGATGGGACTCGACAAGGCATGTTCACGTTCTTCAGTCTCATCCTCATCCTCGAAGCCTCCAGGCCCAAGAGACACGCCAACAGGCTCACTGTTTGAGGCCTGGGTTTTACCAGCAACAAGCGCCACATTAGATAATTTGGTCGAGCATGCATTCGAATGGATGGTTGTCAATGTGGCAGTATGAATGGAGCCAGCTGAGTTCGGTCTGCCAGCGGATTCTGGTGGGGCCCCCTGAGGGACATGTGCAATCCAGTTCTTGACACGGCCAGAGGGCTTGCCAATCGTAATGCTAATAGTGTAATAAAATTGTGTCATTTCAACAACATGGAAGCAACATGGAGGCATGGGACGTACAGGCTCTCTGCAACACTTGAACTGGACTTATAATTAATCGATGGCGTCAATCACTTGTCAATATTTCTGAGTCGGGAACAAGGCTTACCCTATTCTTCATGTTGCCACCTGCTAGCTCAACATGGTTGGCTCTGATAGCCTCTCGCACTGCAGGTTTGGCCTTTTTCTTTGGCCTTGGTGTCGCTTCGTTGTCGCTGACGACACTGAGCTCCCTATCCACCTCTGTTTCACTGGCGCTTGTAGCCAACTTGTAGTCTGAGTCCTGTGCGTCAGCATCATGATCAGAGCT